>JACEGR010008452.1:0-36822 GCA_014170235.1 Listronotus bonariensis | reverse complement strand
ACAAAGCTATTATGTGATAATTTTAAGTTGTTGACCATGCAAAACTTTTTATAACGAAAACCTTTTTATAGTAAAATCTATACTCTATGTAAAGAAGTAAAGTTTGTACCTTTGTTTGTGGGTTTGTTTTCTTTATGATTCTCTAACAAACAGAAAGCTACAATACTCAGGAGTTTTATAGGCTATATTTTACTATTATTAAACAACAACCTAAGATATTACCGCCCAAATAAAATGGGCACGGGTCCGCTAGTTATTAATAAAAAAACTTTTCCATAGGACGCTAACTTACGTGGACACACTGTATACCTACTTCAGAATTAACTTAAAAAGGTATTTAATTTTACACTAGTCGGTAAAACGTTAGACATAGAATAAAGTAATTAATAAAAATCTTTTACTAAGTGGTTCTTATATTTATTTTTATTTAAGGTAAAGATGGTAAAAAATATTCTCCAGCTAATCAATTTTCTTATAAAACTGGTTTTGGTGCTCTTGATGCTGTTTCACACATTACAGTTTATTAACAAAATTGTTTTTCATAAAATTAGTACATAACATTCCTTTATCTAGATATCAAAGGTGCATACGACTCTGTCGATTTATCTATTTTAAAATTTAAAATTGCCAATGTACAATAGTAGATGTGTTTTTATTCGAAACAATGGAAATGCTAAAGTTGGTCCCAGATACCTATATTCTGGTTTACCTCAAGGGTCGGTTCTTAGCCCACTACTAACTACTACTACTAATTTTTATACAGCAGATATTCATAAGCTTACTTATTTTAAGACAGTTCAGTGATTTTTTTTTATACACAAAATAAAATTATGACAAAAGTGTGACCTTATTGTCTGAAGATTTGCCGGCCATATACATTTTTCATATTGGCATTGATGGTAAAGCATTGACAATTGGTGGCAATATTATGCCAACATCTAATACACAATAAAAAGTCAACCCTAAATAAACACTCAATTGCCAATAAATTTTACATGCAGGCGAATTGCCGGTAATCATACAAAAATGGCGGCATACCAATCCTGATTAAATAAAGCATGACTTTTGTTGCAGGCAAATAGATAATGAATTTTTAAAGGCAAACCTTTAACAGTATACATACTTTTTAAACCATATTATTAACATTGGTATGTAACTAACATTGGAGCAACTTTTTGATCTGTTTTATTTATAATAGCAACTAAACAACATTATTTTATGTTTTTTACATATTTAAAAGGGAAAATTGCCTTTTCATAACATTTTATTGTTACAAATCATGCAAATAAAAATTAAGTCAAACAAAATGTTTATTATGTATTTTTAAGAGAATAAAAATAAAATGATGGTAAAATTAGCTAGGTTAGTTTCGACCGACGGTGACAAATTCAAATTTCCCGCTTAGCCGAAATACAAGATTTGACGATTTTGACAGATGAAGCAAAATTGCTTTTGTTTAACCGTTTTGGCAATTGTTTTCTACGTGGTTTTCTAGCTTTTTGTTCCTTTTTAATAAAAGAGTTTTTAATAGACATAATTAAGTGTATTCATTACCTAATTAGTGTGTGTTGTGTGATTAATTGGTGATGGCTAGATGAGAAGGCGAGTTATTTAAGTAGACTGTTAGGAGCTGTAAACATTTTGTTTAAAACCTTTTAAGTTTGTAGTTACTTAAAAAATTATATTAAATTAGGGAGCAGTCTTATTAAAAGTTTTTTTTACATATAACTCCTTTAAAAATGTCTCCCTCTGTTTTGGATCTTAAAATTAAGGGCAAAGGTCCCTTAAATAATTACTATTTAAAGTGTTTTCTTTTGATTTACTATCTTTTTTAAATTTTATTATATACTTTTCATTTTTCATGGTTTATTGTTACTGTATACAAATTTATATTATGTATTTTTTTTTGATAAAGTTTTTCTGCCTTTTTTTTCATTTTTTTCGATAACAAAATTATAAATGTGGTATTTAACTTTTGGGACATTCAACTTATAAAACTTGCAATACTTACTTAATGATAAATGCCATTATCCTAAACGCATTTTATCATCATAACTTATTAATAATGGATGCCATCACAGTATCTGCAACACGTGGCCCAATAACGGCCAATTGCCCACTTTCGTGTCTTTTGGTTATCATTTTGCCAATAACTTAATATTAATGGATGCCATCATCCTAAACGCATTTTTCATCATAACTTATTATTGACGGATGCCATCACATTATCTGCAACACGTGGCCCAATAACGGCCAATTGCCAACTTTGTGTCTTTTTGATACCTTTTGCCAATGCCTTGCCATTAAAGAGTTTTGGCAATGCCAGTAAATTAAATGTACATGGCCGGCAAAAAATGTTATATGGGTTTAAGAAAATTCGACAAGAGTACATCTAACTATATTAGTTTCGAAAATATGGCCACCCCAATTAAGTATTTCGGTAATTTTTAAAGTACCCTATTAAAAAGCATTTTTCAACCCCAAAGATTTTAAAGAGCATCTTAATAAAAGTTTGATTTGGATGGCCAAATTTCCAAAACTAATAAAGTAAGATGTACCCAAAGTGGTATTTTCTTATAGCTCTTTTTAAGATCTTTGTAATGGACATATAATATACATTAAAAAAAAACTTTTTTCCACCCTGTATATTATTACCAGTATCACCGTTAAAAAGATCTTTAAAAGAGCTTTAAGAAAACATCCCATTAGGAAATATGGCCATTCAAATCAGCCACACCTTTCAGTTCACCTGGCGGGTACTTGTGCTCATCGAAAACGCCTGTTAATTTTTTTGAAACCTAACTATGAATGAACTAAATTCTAGAAAAATGTTAAGCTTCAGTTTTTTTGTTTTTATTATTTTTTTAAACTTTTAAAAACATACAGGTTGACGATGTGCACGGCTGATACCTGCAGGTGATGAACTTCGAGATGCCAGGTGGCGCTTTTTTGTAATAATTCATATACAGAGTGGTCTCTGAGTAATGGGTCAAAATGCACTGAATTGTGACGTCAAAATATTTCGATTTTACTGAACTAACGTCAGTACCAAATTTGATATTAACTGGCATACAGGATGTAGCTTAAAGTTTAAAAAATATTTTAATTTATTTTAATAATATTTGATACATTTTGAATATTGTAATGAAACTCGGTATCTAGGGGCTTTTTCCATAAGCTATTTATATAGAATGGTAATTTTTAGGTAATAACTAGAGAACGCCACCTACACTGCTTTATACTTCTTTAAAACATCCAAACTTTTGTATGCTACTTTGTGTTTACCATTTAAGTAAACCAGTATATTCTTCTATGTTTTCTAGACAAAAAAGATGTACCTTGTAAGAATGGCTCAGAGCCACAGTTCTTAGGATATTTGCATTTATGTGGTTTAGTGCAAGCAAAAACTATAACGGTTAAATACGTTTATTAGTTTTTAATGAGGCAGTTGCAGTTATAGCTAATATGCTGTTTTTAAAGGTATTTTTGGGTTGCACTAAATTACTTAATTGCAAATATCTAGAAAACGGTTGCTCAGAGCGATTCTTACAAAGTATACATTTTTTATGTAAAAGGCATTGGAAAGTTCAATACTTTACTGAGATGGTACATACAGGGAACTACAAACAAAAAGCGATGTTTTAGAGAAATTCAAGTAGTGTAGGTAGCGTCCTCTGGTTAGCACCTAAAAATTAACATCAGATATGAATAGCTCATGTTAGAAAACCCCTAAATACTAAGTTTTATTACAATACTCAACACGTATTAAATATTATCGGAAATATTTAAAAATATTTTTTGAACTTTGACACCCTGTATCTTAGTTAATATCGACTTTTGTACTAAGGTAAGTCTAATTAAATCGGAATATTTTAACGTCGAAATTATTCAGTTAAATATTGGCTCATTACTTAGGGATTACCCTATATATGCTTATATTTCCTAAATAGTATTTAAAAAATCTAACGAGTGGTGGGCAATGATCCTAAGAGCGAATTGGAACGAAAAGTCTTAATTAAACGACCAGGAATGGACCTATGCCGGTTAAATGGGAAAAACCTTTTAAAGCAAAAGGATTGCAAAATAACCATATTACAGCATTAAAAATAGATTTAAATTTATTAATATAAAGATCTTTTAGCTATTTTTTCAAAATTATGAGGTTACACGCTAATACCTTACATCTAAGTAAAAAAAAGTTAGGGTCAGTCGCTGACCTCCCTGCCCTAGGTCCTCTGGATACACAATTATGCCCCTGGTGCGACTGTTAAAAAAACTTAAATAAGCATTTATGTAAACTATGTATTGTTGCAATAAATAGATTTTTTTTATTTTTTCCGAAGGTAACAAGTAATGTCTTATTAAGTTTTGACAAATTACACACCTAATATATTTATTTAAATAAAACTATTGTTTAATAAAAACTGCTTAGTTGCCCCTAAACATAAAAATTTACTTAATCTAGATTTTAAATTACAGATATTTGTGCACTTTATTTACTATATTGATGAAATGGATTTAATTTTTTACTTTACCACTAGATGTCGCAAAACGAATTTATTTTTATAATCAATACTTCCACACATTTTTTAATTTAAGGCATGGGTAGGTAGCCAAACTTTAATTAAATAAATTAAGTTTTGTGAGATAGCTCACAAGATTAAGTAGAGAAATTAAAGTATGCCCTAAAAGTTGGATTTTGATTGGAAAACAGCATATGTGTGCACAACTTACAAGAGAACAAACTTTTTTACTTGAAAAAATGTTGCCAAGCAAAAAATAAGGGTCCTCATCTTTTAAAACCGGGCCGCCTTTCAACTTAACATGATATACTTTACCAAGATTAACGGCTCCTCTTTTTTGTATTTTGGTACTAAAAAATTTTAAACAACGCTTTAAAACTCTAAAAACTTAAAATAAAAACTTTTTTAAAGTTTTTTTTTAACACTTCATAATTTAAAAACTAAGACGTTTAGGACATATGATTATATGAAGTTTTTTATTATTTTTGTGGTAGAATCGTTTGGTTATGTTTGTCGGTTGAGTTACTGGACACCCTGTATGTATGTAGGTGATTTGATTGAAATTGATGAAAACTTTGATGTCTATTGGTGCCTAAACGGTGAGGTTTATCGACTTTAATAAACAGTACCCTATTTTTAAGTTTTTGATATATCTTTCAAAATAAAAAATTATGATGTAAATAAATTTTAAGGTTTAGGTAAAGTGCCCTCTGGCGTTATTTAAAGAAAGTACTTTTGTCTTAAAATTTTAGAATTTGCAAAGCTCGATTTGTGTGCCAAATATCAACTGGATTGGTTAAAAAATAAATGCAATATGGCGAAAAAGCCAAAATAAAAATTGAATTTTGACGGCTTGTAACTGGAAAACGATTGACATTTTGAAAAAAAAATTACATAAAGCTCCACCCTTATTTTGTCAAGTAGAATCACCCCCTCAAGTTTCGTGATTGATTTTTAAATTACCCTGTATTTAAAAAAATTAAAGTTCTTGATTCTTTAGAATTTTTATATATTTACCTATAACTCGACTTGGAGAACTTCCATTAAAGTGTTATTTTGTATTTCTTAGTTTTAGATCATGGGACCAGTTTTTTAAAAATTCCTATTTAAAATTTAAAAATATTTGGTCAATTTCTCCTCTTGTAACACCTATCCTTGGACCAGCGCCGGATTAAGACTTTGTGATGCCCTAGGCATTTAACTCAGTGTCGTGCCGTGAAGTTTTCCAAGGAGGAACCAAAAAAAGTTCGTGTTTGCAACAATTATTTGAAAAGCAGAAAAGTCTTTTTTTTCCTAAAACCCTAAACTGATTATATTTCCTAAACCTATTTCGTATCAACATTTTTAAAGGCCAAAAAAAAAGGGCCGCAACTAGGATTTTAGAATTAGTTTATTGAAAACCAGAGGCATGTGACCCCCACCATATATACAGAGTGCTTCTAAACAAATGCGAAAAATTTTAGGAGGTGGTTTTTGAAGTACAGGGTAGTATATATTTTTTAATATTGTTTTTTTATTATACCTTTATACCAATAAAATATTTTTAAAAATTTTGGAAATGCATCCTTTGCGGCGAAGACATTTTTAGAATACAAAAAAAATACCAGTGTCGTTTCCCCCATAAGGGGTTTCAGGTAAATATTTTCAGAGAAAAAAATAGTAGGCCACTGCATTTTTCTAAAATAAAAATATTTTTGGAGGTCCCCTTTAGTTAGGAACAAATTTGATCCCTTGACTTTTTTCTGGTTGATGTACGGTTTCGCAAAAATCAATCAAAACATTTTTTAGGCATGGTCAGTTTATATTTCTAATATGAAATTCTACATTGAAAATTAACCTTCGTTATTTATTCTTTAATTAGATTGGAATATGCGGATTAAATGGATTTCTATTTATTTACGCAAATAGCTGCACACTATACAAAAAAGTCCAAAAGATCAAATTTGTTCTTAACTAAACGGGAATTTAAGAGAGAGTATAGAAACAAAATATTTTGAAATTCGCAATTTAAAAATCAAATTATCTGTAAATAATTTTTCTCGTAAATTTTATTTACAAATATTAAATTTAAAAAATATCTGCCTTTTTCTTGTAGATAGAGGCATCTGAAAGTCTCGCATAAAAAAATTGTAGAGTGAAAAAATTGTATAGTTCTTTGAAAAATATATAGAATTTCATAAAATTTGATACTTGTCAATTAAATTTAATTAAATTTAGGAAAAATTAATACAATTGCAGAATTTGCCCTAAAAAGTTTTGATTTTCTCTGGGGAAGGGTCATCAAAAAGTGAACTATCTTTAGCAAATTCTCAAATAAAAAATTTTCTTTAACAAAGGATTTCTTTTTTAGCCAATAGGATCCAGTATATGTTTGATGTTGGTCTTATTTTTTAGATAAAACAAAAAATAAAATCTTAGTTACCCGCCTGGCCTTTACCTTTCTAAACACCTTTATAATACAGAACAGGAGTTTTTACTGTTTTTTTTTTCCGTTCTATTCTTTGGTGCCCCCCACAACGTAATGCCCTAAACAATCGCTTAATTTGCTTTTAGGGTTAATTTTGGAACTGCCTTGGACACACTGTATTACACAAGGTCCGGCAATGGAATTGAACTGTTTTGAAAAGATTGCCATGGAAATATCGTTTATTTGACAAACGTCAAACCCGAAAAACCGTGATAAAAATTGAAGTTTACTGTTGGAAATTTTGTGTTACAATGGCAAATTGGCAAAACAATCAACGGATCTTTTCTGTACAATCGTTGTTTATCCTGACGCAGTCCATTGTGCCAATTCAGAGAAACTTTCGACGTGAATTTCATTTGCAATTGCGTGCTAACGTTCCAACAAGAAATGCAGTTTTAAGATGGGTAAGAAATTGTTTTCTACTCATCCCCAAACACTTTCCCAACTCAAAGAAAAAATTCGTAAAGAGATACATTCGATAACCATGACCGTAGATTTATTGACGCGTGTTATGCGACATTTTTACTCCAATATGCAGCAGTGCATTAAAGAAGACGGTGGTCATCTTAAGAATGTAATTTTTGCAAACTGAAAGTGTTTCAATTAATTTTCAGATTTATATTTTTAGTTTTAGTAACAAAATGTCGAAATATATTTTTTGGTACCTTTACAGTGGCCCATTGTATTTGGGGAAAATAAATAACAATTATAATTTAATGTCGGCTTTATATGGGTATAATATTAAACTATATTAATACTTTTATAATAATAAAAATAAGGAGTGATAAAGTAATAATTTTAAAACAATAACTTTAACGTCATCTGGTGGACAATACATATAAGATAATTTTAATTATAAGAAATTTGCTATTGATTGCAGAATATTTAAATAAATCGATCAATTCTTACATATTTGTTGGTATTTTATTGTTTCACTAGGTGGCAGTATATCTAAATATAAGAATTTTTATCTTGTAATCAATACTGTGCCCTAATTCTGGTTGCATAACCTTAAGGTAAATAGCACTAAAAAATAGTGGCGGTAAAATAAAATAAAGCATTTTTAAAATGTTTTGCACGCGGGAATCCGTAACACCGTCATAATTTCTAAACGCAACCTCTAATCGGTCCGATATCTATAACTAAATGCAAACATTAAAGCTAAATTGCTAACTTAGCTGATTTGCGCTCCGTGAAACCGCTTTCAAGTCCTTAGTCGTCAAAAAACGTTTTAGATGCAGGTTGATGTTTTTTTTAATGTAAAAATTCAAAAGTTAATACGATACATAAGTAATATTTTATTAAAATATGGGTGATTTATTCTATTTTATTATGTATTATTAAACTGTTATGTTGTAGGTAATGTTAAAACTGTGCAGTTTTAAAAAACAAATGCGTTATCGGATAAGACCGCCTAAAGAAAATTGAAGATATGTTCTATATGGTTCGGCGGCTTCATTAAATAAATGTTTTTGTACACGCCAAGTTATATTAAAAAAAATCCAAAAAATTAAAATAAGTAAATAAAAACTAAAAATCAACGTTTCGGTGGCAAGTCTGCCACCGTTGTCAAGATAAAATTAAATTTAAATATTTTTTTCTTTAAATAACCATTATTTATGTTTAAAACTTAATTTTTTTTAGCTTTTGTTAAGGAAATTTTGAAAACATTGCACATAAGTGGTTGCTGGTGTATTTATATTTATAATACAAAAAGTTATAAGTTAGTTGTGGAGAAAAGCCAAATAATATTTTGCTTAAATTTAATTTCCCAAAAAACAACTAAAGCATGAAATACTTTTATTATATGACTAAACATTTTTTACTAATCTTTTTATCTGGTTAAGATACCTAATAGGTGTATCTTTTACCAGTTAATTTTTTCAAAAGTAATGTCAAACTCCAAAGTGTCCATTAGACATTTCATTTTTAATTTTTTTTCAGTTTTTAAATACAAATTTTAAAGAGATTTTAGGTTTATCAGTAAATTTTAAGGTTAACTGTTTACCACATTTTTGGTAAACTATTTACCACATTTTTGAGATGCAACCATTAGCCCAGTTCTCGTCTGGCGTCTTGTTAAGATTTTATTTTATTGGATTAAAATAATTTCAACCGAGTGCTAATGAACCTTTGTTTATAGATTGAAACCTTTGTATTGTATAGTAACTTAATATTAAATATTTCATTATTTTATTTCTTTTAAAGTAATAATAACTTTTATTATATTGTGTAAGAGCAGAATAGTTCTTCATAATGTATAAAAGTTTAAGTTTTTAAATGTTAAGTCAACTTTTAATTTTATTTTGGAGAAAAGCAAAATAATATTTTGTCTAAATTTAATCTTCCAGAAAACAAATAAGGCATAACATACAAGTTATGTCATTTTAATTAGATAATAATAAACATTTACAGTTAAAGATGTCAGCATCAGTGGATAAAGGTGTTATGTCACAATTACCTGTTTAGTAATTTAGATTGTGACATGTTTCAGCCTGGATTTTTTTGTATATTTTTTTAACGGATTTTACATCACAAGCAGACAAATTATTTTTATTTTTAATAATAAAAAACATAGCCATCTGTTAAGTTAAAAGTGGCAAATATCAACTTACTGCAGTATAAGTATCACAAGAACAAAATCTCACATAACACTTTTACGTAAATTTATTATGGACCCAATATTTTGGGCTTGTATTGATACACATGTAATATTGCAGATTTTGTACAAACTATATTTGCTAGAGAAGGCTTTAAAATTCTGCACAAAAATGTAAAATGATCTGCCTCGTTTAGATTTTTAAATTATAACAGTGCTAAATCTGATTTTACAAAATGTATTTTGTTAAATTTAAAAGGAAATACAGTACAAAATTATTATATTATATAGTTACTTAAATTGGTTTGTAATTAAAGTAGTTTTATGGCTTTTTAAGTTATAAATTTTTATTTTCAATGACCCATATTTTCAGTCACTGCTGTACGCCACGTTTTGGCAAAACTGCTCATCCGAATTCTGCAAACCCGCAGACTGATGGGCGGCCAGTTTCCATATGGTTTTTGGCATGACAGTATGTTGCATTTTTAACTTTCGCCATATACAACTAGATGGCGCACTTTTTACCTACCACCTTTAACCTCTATGGCTGGTTGTTTTTAAATTTCTTGGTGAGATGGCACTGCTGTCTGTATTTATTAGTTCTGATCGACGGAAAGAATATTTACAGTCAGTCGGGTCTTCATCAAGGCGTCTAGCGACCTGAAGCGGTTTAACAAGTCTTAACGAAGACGAAACACGTGTCACCGTCTTGGTCGGGCCCGGGGTATTCCATTTTCGTTTGGAGACTCCGTAATTTTTAAACAACCAACCATAGTAGCCGAATTCTTACTAATGAATTCGAGTCTTCTTGTTTGCAAAAAACAGTTACAAAGTCTACCCCATTTCGGTTTAAAAATTGACTATATTGGTATAGTGTTTGTAAGCTAAATTTGGGGCAAATCTATATACAAATATCTATACCGTTTCAGTCATTTAAATATAGTGTTTTAAAAAAGACGTTAAGGTCAAGCGCCTCATGACCTATGCGTTTTAGAAAAAATAGTTTAAAATAAATCCATGTCTTTATCATGCAATTTGTTAACTTTTGGATAAGGTACCTTGTAGTAGATCGTTGTATTTCAGCACAAAAAATGTATAGTAACATTTTGTATTGTCCTTTTAGAGACACCCTGCATATTGTTTTTTTATTTAGAAGGAAGCTACAATATTGCCGCTAATGGATTGCTTCAACGATCCAAATAATTTTTCTCTCTTCCTGAAGTTATTCCGACGTTACGCTTATAAAGCTTGGTATTAAAATGTAAAAGCCCTTACTTGACAATAAAAATGATAAAATGGCTTTTAAAAACTTTTTTCTGTTTAAACATTAAAGAAACCTATAATAAAAAAATAGTATAAAATAATTAACTTAACTTTGTCTGGTTTATGAAATGGCGAAAGGAATTTCCGACATAATAAAAACAATTTGTATAAAAAAATGTCTTATCTAGCATATTAATAATCCTACGCATTGACATCGAAAAGCAAGTGCAAGGGGATGTACCTTTTCAGCTTTTTGGGGAAATATCTTTATATAAAATACCCTTACGATTGAATGTACAAAAACAGTTTAAAATAATTTAAACCTACTTAAAAACAAAAACTTACTAAAACGAAAACAATAATAATAAAAAAAGTATTTAGTGTCTATAAAATGACGCACTCAGCTTTGCGATATCTTTCAAAATAAAAAAGTAATGATGTAAATATATTTTAAGTTTGAGGAGAAGAGTCCTCTGGCGGTATTTAAAAAAACTTTTGTCTTAAAATTTTAGAATCCGCAATGCTCGATTTGTGTGCCAAATATCAACTGAATTGGTAAAAAATAAATGCAATAATGCGAAAAACCAAAATAAAAATTGAACTTTGACGGCTTGTAACTCGAAGACGAATGACATTTAAAAAAAATTATATAAAGCTCTACCCTTATTTTGTCAAGTAGAATCACTCCCTTAAGTTTGGTGATTGATTTTTAAATCACATAAGGCTTTTGTTTATTTAAGTATTACCTTTTAGTAGTTTAGCACATACAATATGAGCAACGCTGTTTGGTTCATCGGCAAGCAATAGAATAACAAACAAGCACTATTAGTCACGCATGTTTACATGCCGGGATTTAGTTAGATTGTCGTTTTTCCTCACATTGTATATATGTTATGTTATTTAACTGAACCTGTATGTATATTATAACCCGACACTTTTTTATTATTATTTTTTACTTTTTAGTAAGTTTTATAATTGTTTTTTTATATTTATGACATTTCAGTATAAATTATTACTACTATTAAATCGGCAAACAAGCACTTAAAAACACAGACTACAGTAAAAAGTACAAGCACGCGTAGTTTGATTGGTTTAAAGCAAATAAACAAAAATTAACTAACCAGAACTAACCATGACCCGTTCAATGTGATAGTTTTGAATGACTGTCTTTGCGCTTTTAACTAATTAAATAACACGTTCCTGTAATTTTTAGTGTAGTCTAAAATCACTACCAGTACCTCTTTTAGTTTGGTGAATGGCCTGGTTTTGCCCAAAGGTTTTAAGAATTTTCCCTACCTAGAGGCAGCTTTGTCGCACATTTTATAATAAACATAAAAATAATTAAACCAGCTTTAAGGCAATAATAAAACTTACTTAAAAGTAAAAATAATTTAAAACAATAAAAACAAGTTAAGAAATATCATGTTATTATAAAGGCAATAAATCATAAAAAGCTTTTGGTTATTTGGGTAGTAAAATTAATTGGTTTAGCACATACGCTATAACCCGACTTCCTATTTTTTTTTAATATGTTAAACTTTTAAGTGAGTTTTAGTATTACTTTAAAGTCGGTAAATTTTTTTACTGTTTGTTTTTGGCTCTTTAGTTTTTTATTATTTTTACTGGTAAATCGGTAAACATACACTAAAAACACAGACACGTGTATTTTAATTAGTTTAAAGCGAATTACAAAAAAAGATTTAACCAACCAGAACTAACTATGATTCCCCAATGTGACAGTTTTGCATAACCGTCTGTAGCGCTTTTAACCAATTTAATTATATGTGCTTGTGATTTTTACTTTAGTTTTAAAAACACTACTAGTACTTTTTATTTCATTAAAAAAAATTATTTTACCCTATGGTTGTCGATTCTAAAAGCGCCTCTTTATATTTGAGCATTTTCCCAGCTAGAGGCAGCTTTGCTGCCTAACAGCCTACGACAGAGAGGGAGTTTAAGTAATTATTTTACCAATAAGAGAACTATTGCTTACTATAAAATATCACAAGAAAGTCTTAATAACGAAACAAAAAATAGAAGTCATCAGTGGAACTGAAGTTACCAAAATCAATTAAAATTGTTTAAATGGGTGAAACTACAACATGATACTTACTTTCTTTTTGATAACGTATGACTAATCTCATTTACCGTATCAGCTGTTTTTAAAGGTAAATTGGCCAGTTATGCAATAACGAAACACGCGCTATTAGTATTTCCTACGCATTGCCTATTTACATATTACTGGTTAATTTTGTACATAACTGTTGCTTATTTCTTCGACTAATAACAGTTTGATTGTTATTTAAAACAACCTTATTAAATCTAGGTAATAATGTAACAATTTTTAAAAATGTATTAGCATCTGACTAGCAAACGGGTTAACCGAAAAATCTAAAGTTTTTACCAAGACGTAGATTTGCATGCTCTTCAATAAACTTTAATAGAATTTTTCTCTAAAATAATTAGGGAGCCAATAATTGATCCCATTAAAAATTACATGGGATTTCCTATGTCCCGCCCGGCGATGCATCACGCGGTATGTTTCTTAAGAAATAAAGCATTTTCCCGTTATTTGACTTAGAATCTATTAAATTTTGCATTTGACAAAAAAGCTAACAATTAACACTCCGTATCTCAGTTTATGTTGGTCCTAGAACAATCATATTAAAAGATGTTTCTTTGTATTTTTAAAACCTAGAATTTTGCTTTTTACAGTTTTTTTCATTAAGTGCACACTTTTCGAGTTATTCGCGAAAAACCCATTAAAACCGTCGATATTTTCATCAAAATATTGTTACTTTTAATTGCAAATAACCTAAAAAATATTGGTGGTATGAATATTTTTTGCTAAGAATCACTATTTTGATTGATATCTGTATTAAAGTGTAATAAAAATTTGGTAGTGGCCACCACCCCCAGGGTGTTAGCACACTTCGATTCGATATAGGTTTTGATCCTTGGGCTATTCCCTACCTTCTATTAAAATTTCAAGTCAATCCACGCAGGGCCAAAGAATTTCCAAGTTTTACTATTTTTAAAGCTTTATTTTTTGTACTTAATATCCTTGCAACAAAACTTAAAATTAGCAGTCGGCTAAAAATAAAAACTTAGTTTAATTTTACAAATTCGGTTTGATTTAATTAAATTTGTTTAAAAGTCTGTTAATTGAAACTGCTTTAAAAATATTGAATCAAATTAGTACAAATTTGAATCAAACAGAGTTAATTTAAAATCTTCCAGAAAATTTACAAATTTTAATGGGATGTCATGACTTGGTATTTATTTAATACCTTTTAAATCTAACTAACTTTTAAACTACCATTTTGTTGTATTTTTTAAAAATAAGGGTATTTTACTTCTAAGCAGTTTTTGTTTTTTTTACCTATTCTGTATAATTTTAACTTTAAACAAAACTAACTACTACTAACATACTTCCGGACCATGCACCAAGTTTTATAATAAATAAAATTTTCTAAAAAATTGCAAGTAAAAAAGTTTTTTATTTGTTGCACACCTAATGGACCACACTGTATAATTCACTCCACAAAACAGTACGCTTTAATTTATTTTACGTAAATATGTATGTAGAAGGGCGAAAATAGTATAAGCAGTACAATAAATAATTGTAAAAAATTTAATGATTTACATCTCTAGTTCTATCTGTTTTTGCATGCAAAAATCCGAGCACACTACTTCATAGGCGGCGCGGCAAAATTCCTAGAAGTCTTCTATTTATTAATTTCATATATCTCATTAGAAGCAAGTTATAAGTGCTTGACCAATTAACATAATTCTCTGTATCTCCAAAACGAATCAAATTAGCCTTAACTTACTTTCTCAACTAAAATTGTTTTGAATATCAATACCGAGATTGTGCAATTAGATTTATTCTATCTCTTCTAGTTTTCTCTATACCCTGCAAAGTCAACGAAAAAGAGCCACATTATACACCTAATACTCGAAAATGTTTCCTTTATTTTTAGGTAAACACTTTTTATTCATCTTTACTGCAACTTCTTGGCCATTTTAATTAGAATCATATTGACTCGATCTTTTCATGACTGAGACAAGGCCATTCTTCAATTTTGCAAAGTCAGTGCGATTTCAAGCACGTTCGTTCAGTTGGGTAACTTTTTTAAGGACGAAATATAATTCCCTTTTAATGGAAAATATTGATGAAAAATTTTATGGGATAAAAATGATAATTTACACAGAACCATGCAAAGAGCATCCAATAAGAAATTTAAATTTATAGGTTTTTCTTATAGCAGTTATTTAAAAAAATACTTACAAACATATAATATTAAAAACAGTAAAAAGTTAAATATAACTAAAAATATAAAAAAGATTGTTTTTTTTTTAATTTTAAACGATTGTTATTCAAATTGATTTTTGTAATTTTTCAAGTAACAAGTTTATATAAGCACATGTCCGGATACGCCGAGATACAGGTCGTTAAAGTCGGTATAAAAAGTCTGTATTTTTAAATATTTGAATAACGCTTCAACTGATTTGGATGAAATTTACTACACTTATTTAATGTAGTAAGGCACCTGTAAAGCTTTACCTAGATTATGATTATTGGGTCCAGCGACGTCTTAGGAGGCACGACAGCCAATATTATTGGGAAAAAAGTACACCACTGACTTTTTCCAAAATGTTTATATTTTTTTCCTCTTCAGCAATTAAAAATGCATTTTTTTGGTGTCCTAAATTTTTGTGTGTAGCTTCGTTTTCGAAAAAAAAAAATTAAAGCCACTCTAATTTATTCTTAAAAGTACCTACTTATAGGTAAAAAAACAACAAAATAAAAGAATTAACTTTTATTTAGCTTAAAATAAATGAGCAGTGGGTTATTTTATCGGACATCGCCACTCTCCTTATTTACCAAGGTCAAAATTGTTTATTTTTAAATTTTAGATTTTATTTTATATTATGGATACTTTTAAGTATTACTTAGGGTGGCTTTATTTTTTTTTCGAAAACAAAGCGAGATTCGAAAAAACAAAAAACCAAAAAGTGGCACTTTTAATTGGTTAATCGATAAAAATATAAAAACCCTTTAAAATTTTAGTGGCGTTCTTTGTTTTCTCAATAATATTCGCTGTAATGACCCACCGAGACGCAACTGGAACCCAATAATCTTAATCGGGGTAGTGCCTTATTATATTTAATAATTGTACCAAATGTTATTTAAATCAAAGGAAAAAAATCAAGATATTTAAAAATATCGACTTCTTTTAAAAACTTTAACGCTCTGTATCTCGAAAACGAAGCGTCTACGAAGATAGCGTCTAGAATATAAAGTTAATATCATTACTCCTTCGACAATCATATTAAAAACAAAGTTCTTTTTGCTCAAACGGCAGCAAATCTTTCTGGTCCTTTGCAAAAAACATAAGTAGGAATTTTTGTACCAGTTCTTTTCCACCGCTAACTTTGGAAGATGAAATTATTTCTACCGCTAAAGGAAAGGCAGAACTATTTGCTAAACAATTTGCTGCCAATTCAACCCTTAATCCTCCCGTATATCATCCAATTCCAGCGGTTACCCCAATTCCTTATAAAATGCTCGATATTTTTTTAAGGTAAAACACATTAAGCGTATCCTTTTTTCCCTTAACACCAAGAAATCGTCTGGGCTGGATGGCATACCAGCAATCGTTTTAAAAAATGTGCTCCAGAACTTGCACCAATCTTAACTCGGCTCTTTCAATTTCTCACGACACAGGTATCTTTCCGGAGAGCTGGAAAGCTGCACGTGTTCAACCTATTTCAAAGAAAGGATCTAAATTTTTTCCATCTACCTATAGACAAATTTAAATTTTCTCAGTTCTTTGTAAAGTAATGGAAAAATTAATTAATTCACAAATTCTTAAGTAATTAGAAAAACACAAAAATTTTACATGATAGGCAGTATGGATTTCGCCACAAAAGATCTACAGCAGATCTTCTTTCCTTCGTTTCACACTGCTGAAATAAGTCTCTTGAGTCTCTAGGTGAGTCCCAGATCGTTGCTCTTAATATATCCAAAGCTGTTGACCAGGTCTGGCATGCCGCACTTCTTAATAAACTTCCCTCATATGGTCTTTAAACTAAACTCTGTACTTGGCTCTCTAGTTATCTATCTGATCGATCGTCGTATATCAGTTATTGTGGAGGGCCATTTTTCAAGGTTTCACCAAGTAAATGCTGGAGTCCCTCAGGGCTCAGTTCTGGCACCAACATTGTTTCTTCTTCACATCAACGACCTTCTATCGTCCACAACTAATTCCATTCATAGTTTCGCCGACGATAGTATCCTTCACTCCAGTTTTCAGGTTCCTAAACCCATCACTAAACCTGACTTGGAAAACAAACGCAGAGTGATGCAGATATCTCTTTTGCAGGATCTTAATTTAATATTGGATTGGGGCGCCAAAAATCTCGTCCATTTTAATGCATCCAAAAACACAATCATGTTCCTTGTCGCTAAAAGAGTCATCAAATACTCATCCTTTACTTATGAGCGGCCAAGTTTTACATAGCAAAGACACCTTCAATCTTGTGGGCGTCACATTTGAAAGTAACCTTAACTGGCATAAACACATTGTATCTATAGCCACGGCAGCTTGATCCTTATCAAAAATTTAGGTAATTTTTAAAGTACCGGTACAGGATGCATACGCGCGGAACCACGAGTTTCTCTGTTGGGAACCGTGAGTGGAGAAACTATACTGGACAATTCTTCAGAGCAGAAGCCATGGAAGTACCTATAAAAGCCTTTCTGTAAGTAAAGGATCATTAATGAGACAGAGTAGCTCTTCTTTGAATGAAATCAAGAATGCTTAGGATTGTGGGGTACGCCATGCCTTAGATATGAGAACAATACTCCAAGAGAGGTCGCATTTGGGACACACTATAAACTGGATAAATTAGAAAGAAAAAATACTTTTTGGCTCGAAAAAAAATCCAAGCTTTTTGAAGCTGCCGTGGCTATAGATACAATGTATTTATGTCAGTTAAAGTAATTTTCATGTGACGCCCACAAGATAAAAGGTATCTTTGCTCTGTAAAACTTGGCCGCTTATAGGTAGAGAATGAGTATTTGATCATTTTTTCGCGAAAAGAAACATGATTGTGTTTTGCATGGAATGGAGATTTTGGCGCCACAATTCAATATTAAATTAAGATACTAACTAGGTTTAGTAATGGGTCGTCAGCGAAACTGTAAATGAAATTAGTTGTGGACAAGAGAAGGTCGTTGATGTGAAGAAGAAACAATTCTTGTGCCAGAACTTATCCCTGAGACACTCCAGCATTTACTTGGTAAAAGTTTGAAGAATAGCCGTCCACACTAATTGGATACTAATAGATAACTTGAGAGCCAAGAACAGAGTTTAGTTGAAAGACCATACGAGGGAAGTTTTTAAGAAGTGCGGCATGCCAGACCTGGTCAAAAGCTTTAAATATATCATATAACGATTTAAGACTTACCTAGAAACTCAGAGACTTTTCCAGCAGTATGATATGAAGAAAAGAAGATCTGCTGGCATGTTATAAGAAACTGGGGTAATAGCTGGAATTGGATGATTTAGGGGAGGGTTAAGGGTTGAATGGGCAGCAAGTTGTTTAGCAAATAGTTCTATCTTTCCTTTAGCGGTAGAAATAATTTCATCTTTTAAGGTTAGTCGTGAAAAAGAACTGGTACAAAAATGGATTGTCAAGGGAGTCTTTGCCTTCAGAAATTGTTTGGTTGTAGTGGTTTCTGGCTTTAATGCTGGGCTGTTGGTTTTCTGGACTGCGATTTTTGTGAGCCTGAACTTTTAAAATTCTAGCTATATCACAAGATTTGAAAAACCAACGTGTGATATTGGATTGTTTGGGGCTCTTCATGGTGTGTGGAATATAGCTTTCAATGCCCAATTAAATTGATTCAATGAGTTGACTGCAAATTTCAAAAGGATCTTAAGAAGAAAAGCAGATGAAATCCAAGGGGTAAGTCCCTTAGGCTATCCCAGTCGGCTGAGTTGTACGTATACGGTGCGTGTTGGCATGCATTTATTTACCTCGGGATGTGCAGGGTAATATATAGTAACTAAGCCATGATCTGAGCGACCCAGGGGATCTGTGACAGATGCTTGATAGATTTCGGGGTTGGTGGTAAGAAAGAGATCTAGGGGATTTGAACTATAATTTAGGACTCTAGGAAAGTAGGTAGGTTCCTTAATAAGGTTGGTGAGAGAGTTACTGACTGCGAAGATTTCGGCTGCTTTGCCTTGCAGTTTTTAAAAACCCCGCCAATCCTTATTATAGACATTAAAGTCACCAAGCACGATTACTTCAGCCTATGGAAACTGAAAAATTATGCTATTGATCTAACTCCGAAACATTTTACTTCCGGGTGTGTTGCCATCATTTGTATATAGTTTTGGGGGTTGAAAGGAAAAAAGAAAAGAAAAAGAAGAAAAGAAAAAAACTGACTCACACACCCAGAACCCAAAACGTAAGACTTCACGGGTCCTTTAAAGTTTGAGTGGGGTGGTACCTCCTCAGGCGAGAAAAGCTCCTTTTACCATTATATTGATAAAATTATTAAAATAAATAATATAAGGCAAAAATGTCACTGTTTAAGCATCAATAAATGAAAAACAGTTGAAGATAGACAAATAGCACCCTTACTAAACAACACTTAGCATTGACCATAAAATTAAAAAATGTTATAAAAAAGGGTATTTCATTTAAAACCCGCAACATTTATGGCGTAAGTCTATTATTTTTATAAAATTGTTTCTTCTATTACAATTTTAAACTTTCTGTGCCAAAATACATCAATTGGCGTGTTTTTATACGAAAAAAGTAAAAAAATATGCCGATTTTTTTCTGAAATGGAATACCCTGTACACCGGGTTAAAATATCGGATAAAAGAAAGAAGAAATACTTTATCTCGTAATTGCATAAGTATGGATATTAAAAAGCTTTTTAAGCTTAAACACTAACTTAAAAGCATGGTAAAATGACTGAATAAAAATTTTTTGAGTTTTGTATTGTAATAAACGAAATCACGAGGTAAATACGAAGAAAATTCTTGTCTCAGCTTTTAGAATATATATTATTTTTTTTCTTTGGGAGGTTTCTTTATTTTTAAAAGCAGAGGCCAAAAACAGAATGAGTAATAGTAAAAAATAGTTTTAGGATGAGGAAGAGCTTACCCAAATTAAGTCATTGCTCTACAGGGTGATCATCCTTAAGTCGGGACTATTGCTAGGGTTTATTACTTCTTCCGCTGATTAACGTGCTGTCAGTCGAATAACAATTAAACATCGGGTTTTGATTTATTACAAAAAAAAACCTTTTTTTGTCTATTATATCACCATTTAAAAAATCTAAAAGGGTTTAAAGAAGTGCACAGGTGATATATCCAATTTTCATTAGTTTTGGAAATATGGCCATCCTCAAAAAGTTAATAGTAAAGCAGATTTTTTTTAATACTTTAAATATTACATTACCAATAAATATATATTTAAAAAACTTTAAAAAAATACCACATTTGAAAAGTCTATCTCCTATAGTTTAAAAAATTTGTTCATTCACTAATTTATCTGAAAATTATGTTAAAATTCCAATAAATCTTCAGCTCTTAGCTATTAGCACTAAGTTTAGTGTCGAAGATAAAATAGACACTATGTCCACTATTCTTTAGATTTGGATGGCCATATTTTCAAAACTATGAGAACTGAACATATAACATGTGGTAAATTTTCGAGGATCGCCATATTTCCAAAACTATTAAAAGTTGTAAATATCAGTTGTGAACTTTTTTAAAGCACAATAATAGAACTTTTTAATGGTGATAAAACATACAGGGTATAATATTTTAAAAAAAGTACATTTTTGTTATAAATCAAAAACCCGATGTTTAATTATTTTGGGTGGACAGCACGGTAATAAACGGAAAAAGTGTTACAACTTTACATCTAATTTAACCGACTTTGTATTTTTCAATAATTTAAAAGTTAGTTATATTGTCAACTTAAAATTTATCACCTTGTATACAAACAAAAAAATATATTTTTTAAAAAATTTGAAAATAGTAAAAAATATATGTTTTCTTTAAACAACGAAATACTTAAGAAGCTTTTACGATTTCTCCTAAAATTATTTATTATCATTTAACTATGACAATTAATTTAAACAGGTTAAATACAAAATTTTCTGACTATATTCTGATCCAATTTTATCGCGAATAACTTTAACACAAAAAAAAAAATATATTAAAATGCGGATGTCGCTGGAAACCTAGGTTATTTAAAAGTTTTTTAAATATATTGTCGCCATTTGGTTATGACATTCCGTTAACATAAAAACAAAATGGTCGATTTTCCCTTTAAAATTTAAAATAATTAACATTAGCCATGGGTATTTTTAAAGTGATGAAATTAATATATTTTAAAATTACTGCATAACAATAAGAAGTATTATTTGTTAATAAAATTTGCTACATACAAGGCCACAAGAAAATACGGCAAAAAAGCTATCTATACGCTATTTACAATATAATAATTGAAGTAAGGCAATATCACTTTTATTATTATTATGAAAAACCTATAGCTTTGTTGGAGTATCTTTTTGTTACCTCGTATGTCGCATACTTTTATTTTTAAATTTGCTCTCTATATGCTCTGGAATCATTTTGGATGTTTTTAGATATCAAGTAATTCACTATTTTTAAAAATAACCATAGCTTATGTTACATTTTTATTAAGAAAAAAAAACACATTATAAAAAAATACTTAAAATACCAAAATTGCCGTATATCCAAAAACATTGTTTTTGTGTAAACGGAACCTAAACAACTTAATGGCGAGAATTTATTAAAAATGTAAGGCTTTCTGCGAAAACCGCATTCTAATACCTTAACTTGTTTTAAGGTTATTTGGGATCAATAA
Organism: Listronotus bonariensis; assembly: GCA_014170235.1. Taxonomy (NCBI): domain Eukaryota; kingdom Metazoa; phylum Arthropoda; class Insecta; order Coleoptera; family Curculionidae; genus Listronotus; species Listronotus bonariensis. Next base: position 15,041 of record JACEGR010008452.1, on the reverse strand, counting down.
TTTGCAATACACCCGCATAAATACACTTATCCTTAATATGGAACACTCCCCGACAATGTTTTAAAATATACTTTTTTGTTATACCACTATTTTAAAAAATGTTTCTAGTATAAATTTTTGTTTGTCTGTTTCCAGATAAACTTTGTCTAAACCTATAGAAACCTTATAGTCGGACACCCTATATTACTTTAGATAATAAATCAAAGCTATATTTTTAAAACCACCTTGATATGTAAGGTATATTACGCATAGTAACTAAGGCATGTTTATTTCACAAAATATTAAATAATTTGCATCGCCAAAACAATTTAACTTTTTAGCATAGACAAATGGTTCTTGGTTTACTTGTGATATTGTTAAATTGACATTTTGGTTAGCTATTTTACGGGTGCTACACACCTCCAAACTATATACTAAAACTTTAGTTTCACTGCGTAATTTATCAAATTAAATAATTACAAATAATGTAAAAATAAAATTTTATATTATAATAATGGTATAGGGTAAATTTATTTATTTTTATACTTAAGACTTGGGTACAAATGCAATATTATAGGCAAAGGTTTGTTTATTCTTTATGTAGTTAAATAATATGATCGTAAAACTGGAAAAAAAGTCTGTTACAAAATTACTATTATTTTCATTGTGGTGATTTATTTTTTTGGTTAAATATTTTTTTGTGAAAAAATTACAAATAGTTTAGTAGGCGCATTTCAAAAAAAAAAAGAAAATATACAAAACAAATTATTCTTTATTTATTTATAAAGTTATAAAAGTATACACAAATCACAATGCTTTCTTTTTGTTATAAAAAGGTGTAAAATTTATCTCACACTAAATGTGCATAAAAACAGCCAACAACAAGCTTTTATAATTTATTAAAACTGTTTCTAAGTATATACTATAAAGGTGTCCCCATTAATTTATTATGCAATATGGACTATTAAGTCAAAAACAAAAAAAAAACTGTTAATGTTAAAGGTATCAGTTAATTTACTTATTTTTAAGTTTCAATGTTAAGTAATAAACTACCTAGCACCAGTATGTTAAATCAATAATTTAAAAGAATTATTAAATATAGAAAAACTATAGTTTTATATAAATATATAAAAAAATAAGAAAAATGGACTTGGAACATTCCGCTAAACTACTAAACGTTTATAACTAAATAAACAAAAGATTTTTATACTTAATTGTGATACGTTATAACCCGATTTAATTTTTTTTTAAATTAATATCCTTAAATTTTAAGTGAGTATTAATATTTTTTTAAAGTAGGTTTAATTTTTTTTTCAAATAACCATTTTACCTTTTTAAGTTTTCATTATTAACATCTATTTAGTGAAAATTCTCTTGTACTATTTTTAATTTTTAATAGCACCATCAAAAAATTTAAGCATTTAAGCATTTTTGAAAAGAATACAACATTGTTCATACAATAACACCCCATATATATTTTTTAGTGCTGGTTTAAAAAATATGTACTTTTTAAATTTTACTTTAGAGTGTCATGATTAGGATAAAACGGTTAATGTTAAGTCAAGTAGCCATGAAAAAAAAAACTTTATATTCTTGGTTTGTTTTTGGCTTAAAAAATATGCTTATAAGCCACCCTTGTTCCATATGAAAAAAATAAGTTATTACCCTAAATAGAATTTTTTAAACTTTTACTCCGCATGGAAAAGCTGTAAAAAATAAAAGACTATAAGATCCATTTCTTCATAGCTACCTAATTGAAAATTAACTATTTTTTCCTAATCACGACACTTTAGACCAACATCAAAAAAAATATTTTTAATAGCGAAAGTGTCAAAAAATGATAATGGGATGTCATTGTATTTAAAATGTTGTATATTGTAAAATATTATAAAGTTTACCGGTGGCGCCATTTAAAGTTTAAATGTACCAGTTATTTTCGGTTAAACTGAAAGTAATAGAAAATAACTAAATAAATAAATCAATGCAAATTTATGTCAAATATCGATATACCAAATTTTATCTCTCAGATTTATATCCACGAATGGGGTTAACAAGAGAACAAATGAACCAAAAATGTTAATTTTTGAAAAAATTATTAATTTATAAAAATGTTTGCTCGGTAAAAAATAGGATTCTTGAAGAGAAAATGTTGTTTTAAATACAGTGTTTGCAAAAACTTAAAAAACATGATATTTCTCCAAGAGTAAACTACGCTTATTTTTCATTTTTAAGCAAAATGTTATAAACGCTTATTTTTCATTTTTAAGCAAAATGTTATAAATTTATTTAAAATCATGTTTGCAATGATTAAAAACAATAATACTAAATTTAATTAAACTCGGTAGGTTGGCTGGAATGCCTTGATCATATTTGTTTACAGCTGAAAAATTATGTTGTGTAGAAATTTGGAGAAAGCAGGTATTTAAAAAGCAAATTATAAGAGTATTTTAGTACATTTTAATAAAAAAATGTAAAAAATTAATTTTGGATAACTCCAAAATTAGTTTTGTGAAACTTCTTGATACCCCTGTAACATCATTAAAGTCATTCAAAATGCTATTTTGAATACCTTTTCTAAATGATATTTTGCCTAAAAATTAAAGATAAAGGTAGTTTACTCTTCAATAAAAATCATGTTTTTTAAGTTTTTCGAGCCTTGTATACAAAATCAACATTTTTTCTTTCTAAATCATATTTTTCTACGAGCAAAATTTTTTATTAAGAATGACTTGTTTTCGAAAAATGTAATTTTTGGTCCATTTGTCCTCTGCTAACCCTATCCGTGGACAGTCTGTAGAACATGACAAAATAATGTAACAAGTTTCTATAATTTTTTTTTCGGAAGCCCATATTTAAAGAGATATGTGCCCTTAAAGTACGCCGCTGGAAATCGGTTTTTCTTGAATAACTTTTAAAGTACTTGGTATAATTTTTTAATATAATAAATACAAGTAAGAATGACTCTTTAGAATGGCATCCTTGTAATACATTTTTGCCTTTATTAGTTTGCTAGGGGCGGGCTAACCCTTACACAATAGTGTTTATTATTTTTACACCCTGTGTAATAAAAAAATAAAATAAGTATTTTTGGGTTGTCAAAGTCCTAAGCTAAAAAGAAATCCTGTTAGATGTCACCTAATTAAGGCGTTTTTGACAAAAACAAATTTTTGTTTAATAGGGACATTTAAAAACAATAGATTATTTTATTGAAAATGTTACTAAGAAGACTTATATATATATATTTTTTATTTTCACACAACTAAAAATTAATGTTGCAGCATTGTAGAGGGTTTTATAATCTTTCATAATTAAGGTAGTTATACCGAAACCACAAGAGTAAAATAAGTTTTAAGGTAATTTGACTACCGTGGTATGTATGTTTTTGGCAACGCTGCGTAAAAACAATAGAAATCATATGCAAAAATCTACTGCACAAGCATCTTTAAAACAAGTTATAGGTTTTAAATTGTTATGTTTATTTACTAACAAAATCTCTAAACCACCCTTATCATATCACCAAAAATATATTTCATTGAAAAGGCAAAACAGTCACTGAAAAAAATTATAAAAATTTCTAAAACAAGGTCAAGTAGCTCATAAATTTAAGGATAAACATGGAAAGTTTTTGTCCACTAACCTGTCAACTAACGTAAATACTTATACATCGGATTATTGTCGTCGAATTGTTCACTTAAAAACACTCGGAAAAAACATGTTTATTAATTATTGCGAATATTTATTATCACTCATTGGATCTTGTAACCGAAAAAATGTTGAACTGGCATCAATTTTTTTATGTCATATATACCGTATTCAATAAACGTTTTCGGGCGCAGCATAGCATATTTTCCTTAATAATTTATTAACTACTTCCATCAAAAACTCTAAAAGTAGGATTTTAATTAGCCAAAATGTTTAGAATTGTTTTTTTTTTCGTTGATACAACTTTTATTAAAATCTAAACATCAGTATTTGTAAAGTAAAATAAATATGTGATTTTTCATGAGAATCAATGTTTAAAGCAATTATTTTATAATATTGATAACTTTTTTCAGTTCTCTGTAGACTTTAAAAAATTTCACTGGTTGATAATCTTATTATATAGTACCAGTATGCTTACTTTCATAATTTTCTGAACATTATTTCTTACACCGGTAGTACTACCTTAAAGCTATAAAATGCATAAAATAAGAGATAGCCCATGTCAAACCAACAATCAAAACTATTAAAAACCACCCATTTATTCAAAATGTTATTTTTCTCGAAAACGCTTCACTTAATCAATATCGGACAGAAGTACTTTTTGTTTAGCTTAAGAATTAGGCTATTTAAAAATAATATTTTTATATATTTGTTATACAGGGTGTAAAAATAATTAGAACTATTGTGGTAAGGTTTAGTTCTGCCCTTGGCGAACTAATGAAAAGCCATAATTAAAGTTATCCATTTCGAGGATATATAAATATAGTTTTCGAAAAACGTAAAGATCCGGCATTTCGTCCTAAAGAAAAGATCTAAGAGATAAAAAGACAAATATCAAATTCTATAGTTTACAATGCGGTGGAACTTGAATTTATAAATAAAATTAAAGAAGGCCCCACAACAGTTTGTAGTTGCTGTTTACGTTTATGGTTTCCAAGAACCTGTGCAACTATACAACGAGAGACACTAGAACGAAAAGCAGGAAGAGATTTTTGTATGAAAATTTATAACAACAATTCATCAGATATATTTTGCAGTTCTTGTCGCTCTTCTATTGGCCGAAAACAAGTTCCAAAGTACTGTGCTCAAGATTATAAAATAATTTTTAACATACCTGACGAATTAAAGGGTTTGACGGTATTAGAAGAAAGGATGATTGCTGCTCGTATACCTTTTATGCAAATTAAAAGATTAGGTTACTTAAAAGATTAGGTTACGAGCGCCAATGTAGTATCAAAGGACAAATAGTTAATGTGCCTCTTAATATAGATACAACAGCCAAAATTTTACCAAGAAATATCGAAGATACACATACAATTCAGTTAAAGCTAAAGAGGAAAATGGAATACAATAATGCCTATATGTATGAAACCATTCGACCGGCTGTAGTATTAAAGGCATTAAATTATTTGTTAGATCAACCATTATATAAATCATAAGGTATCAAATTATTGGGAAAGTGACATTAATACATACAATGAAAGTATACAATTGGAAAATACTTTACAAACTATAAGTCATATTGATAAAGAGGAAAATCTAATAAATATTGATAATATTGACGAAAAAATATCCCAACTAAAATTATCCAATCAAATAATTAAGGATAAAATTGTAGAAACTTCTAAAGATGATGAACTTTCATCAATAAGTGACAACGATGAAGTTGTCGAAAACTTAAATGAATTGTTAAATCCTGGGGGACAAGAAACCTTACTTGATAAAAATGATCTTGAAAATATAGCATTTGCACCAGGAGAAGGGAATAAACCCATTCATTTAATAATTGATCAATATGCCGAAGAATTATCATTTCCTACACTGTTTTGTGGAAATAAAAAGAATTTTATGCTAAATACAGCTACAGCGATGAAGTAAAAATAATGAGCGCAAATATGGATCGTAGGTTTTCACGGACTGACTTTTTACTTTATATGTGCAAAAAACTACAACTAATTAGTGTAGTTAATGCAGTAAATGTTTATATAAGACAAAAAATAAACCAATTTGGCCAATATACCGCGGACCAAGTGTTACAGCCACAATTCATGGAACAGTTAATCAAACGTGACCTAGGATTTGTATTTCTAAAGAATATTAGAAGCGCCCCTGCTTACTGGCAAAAAGAAAAACTAAAGCTGTTATCTATGGTTCGGCAATTTAACCTACCGACATTATTTGTAACCATATCAGCAGCAGAACTAGTTTGGTTAGAACTAATTGTAATCCTAGTGTCAGTTGTAGATCACAAACAAATAACGGAAGACGAGGCAAACGAATTACCTTTTGAAGAAAGAGTTCGATTAATAAGATCCGATCCTATCACTTGTGCTCGTTACTTTGACAATCGTTTCCGATTGTTATTTAAATATATGAAAAGTAATGAGGGTCTGTTTAAAGAAAATCCTATTGAACACTACTATTATAGGATTGAATTTCAACATAGAGGATCGCCACATGTTCACGCTCTTCTGTGGCTAAAGGACGCCCTGAAATTTGATGAAGAAAACGAAGCAAGTTTTACAAACTGTGCCGAATTTATAAACAAATACATTACTTCAGAGAGCGAATTAGAAAGTGTCCAAGATATTATTAAATATCAAAGACATCATCATTCGAAATCATGTAAACGAGAAGTTAAAGGTAAGACAATCTGTCGATATGGTATTCCATTTTTACCGATGGATACAACAATAATATTAACACCTAAAAGCAATAATGATAAAGCAATTGTAAAACTATATAAAGACAAATATGCAGATATTAGTCGTTTCCTTAATAACAATTTTAATAAAAATTATAGTTTTCAAGAATTTTTAAATAAAATTGAGATGACACGTAACGATTATATAAATTTGTTAGAAACATGTATTAAAAAACCAACAATATTTTTAAAACGTCAGCCAAAAGATTGTTTTATTAATAATTTTAATGAAAAAATTTTAAGGTTGCAAAGGTCAAACATGGATATTCAATTTATTTTAGATCCCTATGGTTGCATTACTTACATAGTTAATTATATAAATAAATCAGAAAGGGGGTTTCTAAACTTTTAAGTGACGCCTTGAGCGAAATTCGCAAAGGCAATTTGAGTCTAAAAAATCAGTTACAACAATTAAGTCATCTTTTTTGAACGCAAGTGAGGTCTCAGCTCAAGAGGCTTCTTACTACATTTTACAATTGCATATGCACGAGACTTGCACCAAAGAAGTTTATGTTAACACAAAACCTAGTAATCAAAGAGTTAAAATGCTCAAATCAATTAAAAATTTAAAACAATTGGACCCTGGTAGTTATTATATTTATGAATTCAATATAATTGACCATTATAAACAACGTCCTGATAAATTATCAGGTCTTTGTTTGGCAGAATTTGCTGCATATTATTTATTTCGAACAAATAATAACAGAGTAAATACTACCAATCAATTAATGCTAAAAGATAATGGCGGCTTTTTGGTAAAAAAAATCATGCAAATATTATTTCCTTTAGGCGCTATAATTTGCAACAAGATCCAACTAATTTCTACCGGGAACAATTAATGTTATATTATCCTTGGCGTGATGAGTGTCGGGATGTAGAAACTGTCGATCATCAAATGTTATATGTTGCGTATTATAATGTAATAAAACAAAATAGGGATAAATTTAATGTGTTAGATGCCGATATGTTAGATTTAGCATTACAAGAAGCTGAATTACGAGAAAATGAGTTTCTCAATATGATAGATGACGTAAATTTAGACGATGAATAATTACCTTATGGCTTAGATGAACCAGATTTTAATCCATTTAACGATAGTTTAGAACCTGATTCTAACACTATAGAAAAACAAACATTTCCCACTCCGTACCAAATTCCTGATAAAATTTACGAAGATCAAATGTCTTCTTTAAATTCCAAACAATATGAATATTTAAATCATATTTTAAATAGTATAAAACAGGGCAACACTATTTATAATATTGTGGGGGTGGGCAGGTGTAGGAAAAGTAGGCTTATTTCTTGCAACAGCAGTGAAATCGTTTTGCTCCGATTTTTGTGAATTTTTGTTCTTTTTGGTGTTTTAGTGCAATAAAGACATGTAAGTACACATTATTTTAAATATTAACAATACTGTATGATATTTTTTATATTCTAAAAGCATTCTTATAGGGTTATTTGGGTAAAAACTAAAAATACTTGAAAATATTGCCGATATAAGAATCTAAATTCAGGAAAAAGTATTATTTTAGCTATTTGTTGTAAATATTTGGCGTACCATAAAAATAAATATTATAGGAAAAAATAAGTCAGAAGATGTAGGCCTGATTCGTGGGCCCCAGGTGTTGAGGTCTGAAGCCCTAAGCGGGAAGCTTTATTGTGTGTTAACTATTTGTGCAAATATTTCACGTACCATATAAAGGAATTATTATAGGGAAAATCGTTTATTGTTCATAAAACAGAATAATTTCGCAAAAATATAAATTAAGATATTTAGAATAGAAATATATTATTATTATTAAAAGAATTGAAGTTATAAAAATAAATAAAATAAATAAAAAATACTGCGACCTAATTCGAGAAAAAACTAAAAAAGTGTTATGCGAAATTTGGAATTAAAGTACCTACTTAAAACCTCTACGAATTACGTTTAAATTTATTTAGATTATAGATATTAAGGCATAAACACCGATATTAACAGAATTCTTTTAATATTTTAGAAAAAAAAATGTTCAAGTGTGAACAATTTAATTTTTATAAATCTACAAATATTAATACTAAAATTTTTAATAATTATGTTATTTGAGAGTAAATAGAGCCTTAACAGTTTTTAACGTTTTGCCGAATGTTTTGCCGAACAGGTAGAGGTTTGCCTAACGGTTTGCCGAACGATTTACAGAACCGTTTACCGAATATTTTTAACGGTTCGCCGAACGCTTTGTCAAACGGGTTGTCAGAAAGTAGCCTTGTTTGGGTTCAAATGAGAGGTCTTGACTTGGAGATTACGAATTAAGTATTTTTAACAATTTTTTATTTTCAACTTTTTTATTAATAAATATTTTTAAAAATTTTAACTTATTTAAATTCCTTACGACTTCTAAATACTGAATCTGCAATAAAATCGTCATTTTCGGTCGTAATTTCCGGTCGTCAAAAAGTAGTCTTGTTTGGACTCAAATGAAAGGTCTTGACTTGTAGATTACGAATTAAACATTTTTACAATTTTTAATGACTTTATCAAAAATATTAAATCTAATCATCATTTGTTTGCAGAATCATGTTCAAGTGCCAATATTGTGACCGTTCATTCTCCCGAAAAGATGCTCTTAAACGACATGGCGACTGTCGAACTGCAGTCAAGATTTGTGATAATTGTGGGGCCATTTACAAGTCCGAGGGGGCTCTCCAACGCTATCAGAGGGACAAACACCCAGCCCCCAAAAGACAGGCTAGGTAAACTAAATTATTGTTACAGAGCCATCAACATCAGCGGCCACTAAGCATTGTAGGGTGTGCAACATGGATTTGCCTTCAGCTAAATATCCAGGGCATTTGCGCACCCTTTAGCATAGAACCAAATGCTGTGTGGAGCAGGAGTGAAGCTGGAATCCAGCTAATCAGGACATCGTTTAGGAATTGCAACATACCGACTAACAGTTGGTGGGGAGGCAGATTTAACAATTTAAGAACCTCAAAGTCGGTGTCGAGCTTTTCGGCCGCTTCCTCCTGCAGACAAAAGAGGAGGCGGAGGTTAAGTCCTTCAACACCAAGTTTCGGGTGGTGAACAGGAACACGGATCTGGAGTGAGCTGTTAGCACAATTTATAACAATCGTGGACAAAAAGGCCCTAGAGTTTCAAGAAAAAGATAGTGGTAAGTATTATTTACAAATCATTTATTCGTATGTTTTAACTCGTTTTATAACACCATGAATCATCATTTATTTGTAGATTTTAACTCGTTTATAACACCATGAATCATCATTTATTTGCGGGGTTTAACTCGTTTATAACACCATGAATCATCATTTATTTGCAGGTTTTAAATCGTTTACAAAGCCATGACTCATTATCATTTATTTGCAGGTTTTAACTCGTTTAAACTTGTATTACAACATTTTTTTCTTTTTATAGGTTGGGCCTTACAGCAGCTCCTCCATCTAGATATAAGTATAAATAAGTACAACCCAATGAAGGCTTCTTTATACATACCAGTAGACTATGCGCCACTTTAAACAGACCGACACCGCCGACGCCAGACGTCACGACGCCACGAGAAATATTGGGCAACACCTAGTTTAGGGTAATGCGCATGCGTCAAGACGTCATATTTAGGAATCTTGTATGAAGCATTATTTAGGGTGTGGTCCCACGTGATCATTCTAATAAAAAAGTCTCGTCTGGACCGGGATTCGAACCCGTAACAGCTGCGTGAGAACCCAACGCCATATATCACTAGACTACGAGAGATCTGATAATTAAATGTTAAACGGGGTCCAATTGAAGCCTGGGTATTAGCATACAATGAATCAATGCATATAGTTGCCAGACCTATAGTAGGGAAAGATAGCCGGTTTACGGACCACCCTCCACCGGTGGAGCTTATTATCTCAAAATCTCTGACGTCAGCAATTATTTAGGAATCTTGCGCAACGCATAATTTAGGGCGTGGTCAATACTATCTGTCAAACCATAAATGTTATCTGTCAAATGTCAAATGTCACGTGACTTAGAAAATGGCCGCCATGCGTAGGATACTTGCGCTAAGACCATAAATTGATTTGCGCAAACTCAAAAATTTTAGGTCGTACCGTTCGGGCTCTATCGACAAAAATTCCCTAACCCTGATGATGAGTCATCAGCGCGCGGTTTAAATTTTTAAATATAGTATTACGTCATACCTATCGAATAGTGAAAACCGCATGACGCCATCTTTAGCCATAGCATCTTGGACATGCCATTTAAACACTTGTAAATTTTGTAGTCAAACATGGACAAAGAAGTAACCTATGGACAATTACGTATATATTGGACAAAATCTCATAGCGTTCATATGGGAATTTTGTTAAAGATAATGGACTAAGTCTGATATGGACAGGGGAAATTTCGGCAAGAAATGAATATATATATATATATATATATATATATATATATATATATATATATATATATATATATATATATATATATATATATATATATATTTTAACGTACATTATTTATTCTACTAATTCTTAAATTACAAGAGACTAATAAGTTTTGCAATTGATTCTCTTTGTAATTCAGTTTTTTATTTAGTCCTAACTCTAACAGTTGTTTAATTAATCGTTGCTTTCAATTTGTTTTTCTTTGTACATTTTCCTGATGGAATGTATTTCCAAAAAACAGCCCTGTATTTCCTAAATGACGTCATACTAAATTAAATCCACCCCATATATTATTATCACAACAGATGTATGAATAGTAGGAGATATTAATAAGAATAAAATAAAATGATGTGAGGTACTTACACCGTTTTTCTACGCCCGGGGCTTTGGCGGTGGGCTTAAGAGTAGGACCTCGCGTAAAGTTGCGTTGGCCGAATTAAAAAAATATTTCGGTTTCAGTACATACGATATTTACGATTTTTGTTTTAAATGAAGATTAGGGCTTAGGAAACATATTTAAATATAATTTGTAAGAGTGTCAGCCCTAATTTTTAAATAATTAGCCGAGCGCTAAAAGAAGAGTATACGAATGTCAGAATTAAAAAAATAAATATTTTGGTTTCAGTACATAGGGTGAAAGAACCAATGGTTAGCACTAAACCATTTATTGGCATTCCGACGAATTTTATTTAAATTTTAAATTAACCGCCAATTCATCCCTATACCATTGTTTAAAATATAATACTGGCAACACTGCTTCATATCCCGAATGAATTAGTTTTCTACCAAGTTTCAACAGGTGTGTGTAATTATAAAAACTGTAGTGGCTTTTAACTAGATCCGGAAATATTAAGCTTAAAGGTAAGAATCCTATCCTAGTAATATCAATAGTTGCTAGCTCTTAATCATTGTTTTTCTACTGGGAGGTGTTTAAAATAAAGTTAGATATTTTTTCCGTAATAAATTGAGGTTAGGTGAGCGTTAGTATTCTAATTTAAAATATTTTTGGGGTGCCAACTATTCGTACAACAAACCTCTTGATTTCCAATTATAGGCCCCCATGCCAACAATTGCTGCCTGCGATAATTTTTTTTTTTCAGATGGTTAAAAAGAAACCAAATAACACAAAAACTGTAAGAAAAAGATATGACGAAGAACAAGTCCAACTGGCGCTTGCAGCTATTAAAAGTGGCGTATCAAAAAAATCTGCATCCAAAAGATACAATGTTCCAAGAGCTACCTTACAATTTAGATTGAGTTCCAAATTTTCCAAAATTAGACCCGGGCCTGATACATATCTTACAGACGAGGAAGAGCAAAAGCTCGTCGAGTGGATCTTGGAAAGTCAACAAAAAGGTTTTCCAAGAAGAAAAATCGATGTCCAATTGTCCGTCAAGCAATTTATGGAGGATAGCAAAAAAGCTAAGGCTCACTGTCCACGGAGGCGTAGCGTCATAGACGCGTATTCGTCACTATACGCTTATTGTACGCCTGCTTGCTACTTGTATACAAAACTACGAAACTGTGTCGACGAAGCAGCAACGTCGCGCTAGCGTCGCTGCATGCATGCTTCATGACGACTGCCGTACCGAGTGTTATACGCCAGGCTTCATCGTTTGGAATCGTACGTGTGTTTATTTGTATAAAAATGGCGGCAATGGCAGCGAAATTTGTTCAGCTAGTAGAGAAATATCCGTGTTTATACAATAATAATCTTTCTGATTATGCCAGAAAAGATGTAACGGAAAAGGCTTGGAGCGAGGTGGCGAATGAAATGAAATTATCGGGTGAGTAGAAGTATATTTATTCATTTAACATTATTCAATAATACAGTTCTTCCACTGCCATGGCAAAGCAACATTAGGTAGTAAAAAATAATTTGCTAGATAATTGCGTAAGCCGTTAGGCGTATTCACAAATGTCATGTTTGGTATCAGAATGGGTGCACGTGGAATATTTGAAGTATTTAATGTATTTTTAGTGTATTAAACACCATCATGTCTTCGTATGTAATTATGCAAAATACAGGTGCACTGTACTATTGAAATTATTGTTGAATATTTACGGCACGATATAGCTTTAGGTAGTACTTAAAATTTTTGTGTCAGCATACCAAACACGCACTCAATACTTTTGCGTCCCCGACTTAACCTATAATTAAAAATTCTTTTCACATTATCCAGATTCCTTACTGAATATGGTCTCATTAACTTTTTCCTCAAAGGAAATGCATTATCTCCAACAAAGTAGTAAGGAAAACCATTTCCAGTTTCATCATTAGGCAATGGTGTTAATACAGTTGGGATGTTTAGACCTTCACTTTCCAACCATTGCCCAAGCGCCGATACTCGGAATACGCCCCCATCACTGTTACGTCCCGCAAATCCACATTCTATGCTTGTAAAATATCCATCTGCATCACAACATCCAAGCAAAATAATAGAATGATATCCTTTATAATTAAAGTTAGCTGAACCTGTATTTGGAAATTTCTGTATCCTGATGTGCTTGCCATCGATAGAACCCAAGCAATTTGGCAGATTCCAATGTTCATAATACTTTCTCGCTATTTCAATCCATTCATCAGTGGTTGGTACTGGCATGTATGTATCTTTCAAGGCATTCCATATCACTTTTGTTGTTGTTGATATTACTCTTGACACTGTACAATCTCCTCGGGCAAAGTAATGTGCCAATGCTCGAAACGAACAGCCTGTACCCAAATACCTGAAAATAAAAGTAGTGCTTTTATACAGGGTCCTTCAATAGTGCAACAGGCTTTCATATTATAATTATGTGTCGCACTGAACCCGTTTATGTATTTATTTTTTACAGATAACCTATCTTATTGACATTGAATTATGAAACACCCTGTATGACTGTATGTAAATATAAATTAATACCATTGTAATGCGTGTTATTTTGTAATTAATAAAAAACTCTCTTTGTTACAGAAAATGAGGAGAAATGGAAAAATATTAGAAACGGTTTTGTTCGAAGTTTAAAACCGAAAGCTAGTGGTTCGGCAACCACAAAAAAAAATACTATTTACACGATGAGATGACGTTTGTATTACCATATGTTAAACCGGTTATTCACACAGCAGATAGAGGGAATTTACCAAGTCCTCCAGAACCAACCGAAAATGAACCTGCGTCTCCAGAAGAACAGACAGTTGTGGATACTAACAAGAATACGGTGGAAAAATTTATTCCTCCAGAAGATATTTCTCAGGTCCAGAGACCGTCGTTCAAGAAAGCAAAAATTAAACCTGTTACTAACGAAGCTGATAAAGCTTTTGTAGACTGGTTGAAGCAACGAAATTGTAATGAAGACGATCCACGAAAAATGTTTCTTCTCAGCTTGCTACCCGACGTACACAATCTTACTGATGAACAAATGAGCGCGTTTAGAATAAAAATATTGATGCTTCTGGAAGAAATTAAAAAACCAACGCGTTCAGCTACCCAGTTACAGTTAAATCAATACAGAGACTATTCACCAATTTCCTCTGTGGATTCAAACAGTTCACCAGCACAAGCTTCGTTACCTTCTCCAAATTATACCACTCCGAATTCGACCTCGAACCAATACATAGTTTACTCACAAGTCCTTGTTGATTATACTGCTGCCAATATGAGAGATCCTATGCAAAATTCAGAGTCTTCCAAAGACATTACTGATTTAGACGAATTTCAGATTCATTAAAAATTCAGATGTGGGTACCTAAGATACATAAATACCTAAGCTTTTATAATTTTCCAGGTTAAAAGAAATAAAAACGAAATAATTATTTTAATTAAAAGTGTTTCACTTACCGCAATGTTATTAATATCATTTCATCTGGACTAACACATTCTCGCATATTTGTGTTTTGTTTCTGCAATAGTGGTGCTGTGATACCAAGTAAGTTCTGGTAAGTAGCTTTACTCATTCTATAAAATGAATGAAATACGCAATCATCTTCTGATAATTCTCTGGCAGCTACAAACAATCGACAGTTGATATTTCTTTCTATGTATGGATGTCTCCAATATAACCGTCGTCTTCGGCGCCTTCGAATGTCGTAACAAGCCAAAATAACGTCTTCATCGTTGAACGACATTGTCACAAATAAAGAAATATACGCTTGTAATTCGCTTCGTGGACAGACTTTAGTACGCTGGGCTTCATAAGCAACAAAGCGTATTTTGAAGGCTCTATGACGCTACGCCTCCGTGGACAGTGAGCC
>JACEGR010008451.1:0-36842 GCA_014170235.1 Listronotus bonariensis | reverse complement strand
GTGTATTTACGGCGTAGGCAAACTGGTCATACCAAAAATATTATTATTGTCTGTTTAAAATCATCCAACAATTTAATTAAAACATGACGTTCCAAAATATGACATAACATTAATTTGATATTACTGCTTATTCCTTAACGTGTTATAATTCTTTAAATTATTAGGGCTATTTATTTACAATTGCAATTACATAACCAAGATTACACTTTGTTACCAGAAAATTTGAAAAATAATTTGTACAATATTTTTATATAATTTTAATTTGAAACTTTTTATCCCACTATGGCAATCCTTTTATTCATAATACTTATTATCCTTTTACAACTTAGAAAAGCTTATCCTTTGGCCCCAATCGACTTTTCTAAATTTAAACGGGCACGCACGCAAAAACCTTTTCATTCTTATAACACTTTCTTGGGCTAAAAGAAGCCCATAAATTACCTACACCTCCCCTATTCCCCAGATATCCCCAGTGAGAACCGCCTACAATCCTTGCGTCTAACCAATAAAACTTACGCGTCACGGCGCTGCTCTGTTAGAGCGTCGCCGCCCAAAAATCGACGTCTTGGTGACCTGGACGTTCATTCCAACGTCTCACCTGGAGGACGCCGCGTCGCGTCGAATATACCGACCGACACTAACTCAGTGTACCTGGGGGTCGTAACCGTGGCTTTGAACGGGAGCAGCTCCGCCGAAGGACCTACGCAAGGGTCCTTCCACTTTTTCGGCGGTCGAGGGGTTAGTGTTAACAACATTCGGGGTTTTTTTAGTAGCCGAATTGGATCTGCCCTACCCGATACAGGTAAGTTTATTAAGTAATAAGAAAAATGTTGTTGACCCAAAACAATAATTAACCTTAAAAGTGACAAGCTTTGAGTATATTATTATTCTGTAATGTATGCATATCAGCTTTAAAAACATATTAAAAGTTGTTGAATTTATTAAAGATTTAATATAGGTTAGGCAGCGGATCACTAACCAAAAATCAGGGCAAATGGTCCACCAGACCAAAATAATAAAGATTTATGATCTACAAAAGTAAACAAAAACATTTTTAGGTGCGTAATATCTAGGTTCATACTTACCTAACGACAAATCATAAATAATCCAGCAAAAAGGTATTAAAATATTATAATTTAAAAAAATATTATATTTAATTAAGATTCAATAACGGGTTCAAACAAGTATCGACAGTAATATTGAATACAGGACTAGCGCCATCTATCGGTTTATTATTAGAATGAAATAAACAGTATTTGATAATCCTACATAAATTAAAGTTACACTTTTTAAAACAATTTACTTTAATTCCAAACAATTATTTATCTTTTTAAGGTCACTGCACCAGGACCGTATTAACTGTTTGGGGCGCCCTAGGCTGGAATTGTTAAGGGGCCTATTTAAAAAAAAAAAGGTGGAAACAAAAAAAGAGCAAAAAGGTTCTTTTCTATTTTGATACCAAGGCGCTACTGAAAACAATTAAAATTGGTCTTTTCCTGCGTGGCGCCTATTTTCATTCCAGGTCGCCGTGAAAGCCTTTTCGTACTGCCTATTTTATTTTAGGGCGCCCTACTCACAAATCAAATTGAACACCAAAAAACCCACCCTTCCTAGAATAAACTAAAATTTCCCTGTCTGGCGCCTATTTTTTACGGCGCCTTAGGCTGTAGCCTAATCGGCCTAGTGCTTAATACGACACTGCACTGCACACTATTGCTCAGGGTCACGCTGACCTTACGGTCTAGTCAAATATTTTTACATGCAATTTAAATGAGACTTTGAATCGGGCATAGGACTTAGGACTTCACATTAGACGTTCCGTTCACAGTATGCTTACGGTCTGGTAATTCTTATTCCTTTTTAAATAGCATGTAAACTATTTATCCGCGGCTTAAGCGAAACGAGACCTAAGCGCTAATGTGCAGTGACCCTTATATAGAGAATTAGGTAAATTAGTAGATAAAAATAAATACAATTTGATTAATATTAAGTACTTTACATTGCTTTTAATTAAAAAACAGCAATTCTTGAATAACCTACAGTAAAACCTTTGAGCATAGTTATTTGTTTTGTTATATTTAAAATTCGATTTTATTTTAATTTTATTACATAAAAAAATCCTATTTTTTTGTTACAAAAAAATATCTTCTGGGGATTAAAATGAATTGGATACAACAAAATATTATTAATTAAGATTTTTTATTATTGATCTTTATATATATATATATATATATATATATATATATATATATATATATATATATATATATATATATATATATATATATATATATATATATATATATATATATATATTGTTAAAACTTGAATATCTGATTATAAATATTTGATTTAATATTTTAATTATAAATTTATTATAATTAATAAATTATTTAGTTTTAATTAATTTAATTAATTAATAATGGCCATGTTACTAAAGCTAAGCAAATGGTTTTTCATAAATTATTAAAACATAAAATATGCATATTTGCCTGAAAAAGAGCACATTCTAATGAAATAGATTTTGCCTAACTTAATTCACATGACTCATTGTTTCCATTAGTATGCCATCTAAAGTTCTCGACAAAATAATAAATTAACAACAACCGTTTTAGTTAAATCGGTAATTACAATTATTTTTAGTCTAAGCCACCCGTATAATCTAAAATGAAATAAATCTGTTTTTAATTTAAAATTGATTTTTATTTAACTTTAAATCATTTTAAAATTATTTTATTATCAGTCTATCATTTTTTAACATAAACATAATATAACATACATAATGTACGTCGTGCGATAAACGTTTATGAGCAATTATGCGAAGAAAGGGATGGTCTGAAGCGCAACGACAAAGCGAGACAACATTTGCACCGCCTTTCGCTGTCGCGAGTAAAAAAATTAAAATACAAAGTGTTTAAAGTTGATTATTATACTTTTAAAATTTAGTTATAGATGAATACACTTATAAAAATTAACAGAAAATAAATTAAATTAAATAGTATTCTTCTGCAAATTAATGTAGTGATAATCATGTTTCTTGCCCAGTTCTCAAAAAGTGAACAAGAGGTTAATAAGCTAAAAAAAAAATATATAGACGTGTCTCAAAGTTTTTTTTAATAAACCCTAAATTTTAAATGAATTTGTTCAACTAGGTAATGCATTTTCACAAATTTGGGGTGAAAGGATCGTCAATTTCTCGATAAGTGTTGACTTTAAATATCGAATATGGAACATAAAACATCTTTAAAAATTGATTGAAAATTTTAAAATATAAAAAAGTTTTTATTAATAAATTTGTTGGTCGTCGCTTTTTTGGCCACCCTGTATACATAAATTTATTATAAGGAAAACCGCAGTCAAAAAAATAACGATTAACCTACTAAAATTTTGTTCAATTACCATATAAAAAAGAAACCAAAGAATTTTAAATAAATAATTGATAAAAAATTATTTCAAGATAAATTGTAGTAAATAATGTTTACTAACCCTGTATGCTAAGTGCTTGCCATTATCGGATTAATTTTGGTTGTTTTACCAGTTAAGAAAATAAATTTTATAATAAGTTTTTTTACAATTAAAGTTTGCTTAAAAATAGAATTGTATTCGATTTCACTTTGCTAATTATTGGAAAAACAACGTAATAATTGTTATTTAGGCCAATAACTAAATTAGAATTGTGTAACAATGCGCATATTGATTTCGGCCATTTTGCTAAGACATGCGCCATTTTGTCCAGAAGCACAAATCAACATTAATGTTCGTATGGTCCGATATGAAAGGCCTTGAGGTACAGAGGGTTTTCGTTAAGCAATATAGTGAAATTATTATTTTGAAAGGATAAAATACATTTTTTAGGTTATGCACTAGGTATTAATAATTGTGTTTAACTGTACCTATTGGTGTACCATGGCAAATACAGAAAAAAATTAAATTTAAACCACCAAGAACTATAAAATATGCCAGGATAGTTTAATTCGTATAATGGTGGATATAGAAAAGGTTAAATATCGTTGGAATAACTTAATTTTTATAACAGAGATATAAAAACAAAATTTTACCAAGTTTTAACTCCTAATATTCCTTCCATGAGGAAACCGAAAAGAAATATTACAGAAAAACGGTCGACTCATAAAAAATTGTTCGTCGAGCAATATTTAATGAACTTACAGTTACTTTTATTGCTCAAAATATAAAAATTTAATAATAATGCCATTTAAATATATTTTAGAAAAGAAAAACCCAAAGCCGGCCAAAAAAAAATTAAGGTTGCAGTCATTTTACCTGGTTAGTTATATCACTTTTTTGCTTAGATTCCATGTCCCTAAAGCGTTATTGCAAACCTTAGATGTGTTATTTCGTGAGTTTCTTGATATGTTGTTATTTTAACACAATTAAAATCAATAAAACAGAATATTTTAGTAGTGTTACGTTATTGTGTGGTTAAAAAAATGATAATGTTTTTAAATTTAAGTCTTCTAAAGTGCATATTTATTTAACAAAGCATTGTCCGATGTTCTAAACCTGGTTTGACCAGTATAGTATTTGCCTTTTTAAGCATACCGGTTTAATATTCAGTTTGTGGCAACGATAACGAAATGTATACGCACCTCTAAGATGTGTCGAAAAAATTCTAATCAGACAAAAAATTAAGACAAATTTAGGTACCTTGTTAAAAGGTTTTACTCGTAGGTTATTCAAGAATTGCTGTTTTTAATTAAAAGCAATGTAAAGTACTTAATATTAATCAAATTGTATTTATTTTTATCTACTAATTTACCTAATTCTCTATATAAGGGTCACTGCACATTAGCGCTTAGGTCTCGTTTCGCTTAAGCCGCGGATAAATAGTTTACATGCTATTTAAAAAGGAATAAGAATTACCAGACCGTAAGCATACTGTGAACGGAACGTCTAATGTGAAGTCCTAAGTCCTATGCCCTCTTGCGGAGCCTGGTCAAAAGCTTTGGATATATCAACAGCAACGATCTGGGACTCACCCAGAAACTCAAGTTATTCCAGTAGTGTGATACGAAGGAAAGAAGATCTGCTGTAGATCTTTTGTGGCAAAATCCATACTGCCTGTCATGCAAAAATATTGTGTTTTTCTAAGTACTTAAGAATTTGTGAATTAATTAGTTTTTCCATTACTTTACAAAGAACTGAGAGAATTGAAATTGGTCTATAGTTAGATGGAAGGGATTTAGATTTAGAGATTATTTCTAAGTTGGCATTATTGCTAACTTCTTTATTATTGGAGATACGACGTCGGTGTTAATGACTAAAGTTGTAGTATTTTTTCCACCGATTAACGTGCTGCTAACAAAAAAACAATTAAATATTAGATTTTCGATTTATTGCAACAAATATATTTTTTAAATGAAACGCCTTGCATTATATCACCATTTAAAAGATCTATCAAAGAGCATTAAAAAAATCCTCAAGTGTTATATCAAATTTTTAATAGTTTCGAAAATATTGCTATCCTCGGGAATTTCATAGTAAACTGACTTTTTTAAATAAATACCCCGTATATTGCATTACCAATAAATAGATATTTTAAAGAGCTTTAAGAAAATATCACTTTTCATATGTCTATCTCTTATAGTTTTGGAAATATGGCCATTCGAATCTAAAAAATAGTACATATAGCGTCTACTTTATCTTTGACACTAAACTTAGTGCTTATAGCTTAGAGCTGAAGATATAATAAAATTTTAACATAATTTTTAGATTAAGATTGCCATTTTTTCAACACTATAAACGATATACACAAATCAAATGTGGTATTTTGTTAAAGCTCTTTAAAATATTTATTTATTGGTGATGCAATATACAGGGTATTTTATTTAAAAATGCAAATTTCCTATTAAACTTCTGAGAATGGCCATAATTTCGAAACTAATAAAAATTGGATAAAACACATTAGGGCTTTTTTAAAGCTCTTTAAAAGAATTTTCAAATGGTGCTATGTTATATAGGAAATTTGCAAATAAGGAAAAAATGTTTACATTTACATGGTTTTAATTGTGGAGTTTTTTTAAGTTTTTTTTATCTTTGTACAATCTTTGAAAACTGAAACCCTAAATACTTACGTATAGTAAGAACATTTTAAAAGCACAAATTCGGTACCCTTTGAAAATAATACAAAAACATAAAAAGACCGCCTGCAATCGGACTATTTTATACAAAGGCGCCGTTATTTTGGCCAAAAGCAACTTGGAAATTTGAATGGCTCATGCTCATTTCAAAGTAGATACTTCAAACTACATGTACGCAAAATTATAAAAGGATATGACGATTTCTATTGGGGTAATAAGAAACTTGAAAATGTATTTTATGTAAACGTAAATATACAACATTTAATGTACTTAGTTTATTATTAGCCTAGTTTACTAAAAAGTAAAAGAGTTTAAATGATAAGAGCTATTGTTGTGTTTCCGGTGCAGTTTCGCGAAGTCACGCTACTTTTGTCAAAGATTTTTTTACCTTTTTCTTTATCAGTTTTTGTAATTTTTTTATAATTTACAAGGTTTTCCATTTTAAAATTTAATATGTTTTGTCCTACACTGTATATCCTAAAAGATAAAAGCATTCTGATGAAAGATATGGATTCTACAGAATCTACCCAACAAAACAGTGTTTTTTAATTATTTTATACGTTAAAAAATAAAAAAATGGAAGGATGTATCTCTATTACGCTTCTAAGAATAATTAAAAATTATTTTTCAGATTTGGATGGTCATATTTCCGAAACTAATTCACATCAAATGTAGTATTTTTTTAAAGCATTTTAAAATATTTTTTGGTGGTGATATAATATTTAGGGTATTCCATTAAAAAAATCATACCTATTTTCGTACCCTGTATATCATATGAGATAATAATCATCGGATTACTGATTAAAATACTACCGAATTAACCAAACAAGCTGAGATTTTAGTTTATTTTGTACAATAAAAATAATAATGTTAAGGGGGTTGTAAATTTATAATAAGTAACATATAATAAGTTTTAGGTTCCCAAAAAGCATTTGTAATAATTTATAATATTTTTCCAGTAAAAAGCACCTCATTTTAAGTTAGATTGGTAAGTTTCAGAATTTTGACCAAAAAATTAATTTCTATCCCATAGTGCTATGACCAGCTGTATCAACCGGCATATCAGAAAAGGAATATAGCAAAGGCGGCCGCGAAGACAAGCATGCCGATTTATTTGCTTTAAACTTTTTGTGATTTTTTTCTTATAAAGGAGCACCGAATTTACATTTTTAAACTGTTCCTTCTATACCGTGGGTGGCTTAAGCGAGGTAAGAGGAAGTTTGTTAACGCAGGTCTTAAAACCTTGAAGATTTGAGAAGGGGGGAAGGAAAGACCTTCGCGAGCAGTAGGTTCCACATTCTAAAACTCTAGGGACAATTCCTTAGAGCAAAAGCCAGGGAAGTACAGAAACAATGTTGGTGCCAGTACTGAGCCATAAGGCATTTCAGCTTCTGCATTTACTGGGACTCGCCTGAAAATTTAAAAGACTTTTTTCAGTTGTGTGTTACGAAGATCATACTGCCTGTAATTTTTAAAACCTTTGAGCGAAAAAAATTTCTTGGCTGTCTTGAATTTTTAAAATACAAAAGAAGTATAAAATAAAGCCTTGTTTTTTCTTAAATGGAATAACCTCAATGTTTTCTTATTACGTGGAGAAGAAAAATTTTGGATATAAAAAATTACTTGTTGTTTACCTGAAAATTAAGTACTAACCACGAATAAGTATTCGTGTTAAATACTGAATCTGTAGTATCTTTAAACCAAGTTAACCAAAATAAAGTTGGTTTTTGTTGATTACAGGATGGAGTAAGTGGAGCGACTGGTCGGCCTGCAGCGTATCGTGTTCGTCAGGAATTCAACAGCGAACACGCCATTGCTTGCTGGGAAAGTGTTCTGGATTTAATGTTCAACAGAGGCACTGTAATTTGTTTAGGTAAGTATTACATAAGAGCTGGAATTCAGTCATAAAAAAGGTTTAATTAAACTATAATTTTAGAAAGAAAACGAGTATAAGTTACTGTATAACGATATTCTTATAAATTTTTACATACATTTTTGAGCTTATATTACCGTCATTTTTTTTTATTTGTAATTTGATAATATCAGCACCAAAGGCAAATTTTTAATTTTAAGATCAATTTTAAGCAGTAGCTGCAGGTCAACCCGCACCATAGGTAAAAACTGATGTTTAAAATTTTATGTTTTACCCATCTATTATTGATCTGTAATACCTTAGAAACGGAATATGTTATGGTAGCAATAATACCTGCTATCACACCTAGGGCATTATGATAATGCCCGCTTATAATGCCCTAATGCGCTAATATGGAAATTTTATTGCTTATCCAATTTTATTTCTCTCACAATAAAGATCAAGTTTATACAAACATATGTATTAA
This sequence comes from Listronotus bonariensis, assembly GCA_014170235.1. Classification (NCBI taxonomy): domain Eukaryota; kingdom Metazoa; phylum Arthropoda; class Insecta; order Coleoptera; family Curculionidae; genus Listronotus; species Listronotus bonariensis. The sequence goes on along the minus strand of JACEGR010008451.1, from coordinate 28,405 downwards.
AATAAAATCAATAACTTACCAGTTCCTCCGCAAATAAAAACAATAACTTACATTTTCGGTGGCTTTCATAAACGTAAATAGAAAACCGCCGGTGTCGTTCTCATAATTAACCCAAAGCGCCGGCGGTATTAGGCCAGTGCCCATTTTTAAAATAGATATTTTATAATTTATCTCAGCTAATTATTTTGCTTTTTAAAATAAATGCCACAAATAATTACTTTTCACAGATTTTCAAAACAAATAAGAACAAATTAGGAAGTTATTTAAAATTAATTTAAATAAATTTTCCTTATCAACTTCCCCTTGTCATCAGTGCTTGCTTCCACTTGATAATAAGCCAACGCACTATGGGACAGAAATCAATTATTTTGGCCAAAAAGCAACTTTGAGATTTTAATGGCTCGTGCTGTGTATTTCAAAGTAAATACTTTAAACTACATGTATAGAAGGAACAGTTTAAAAATGTAAATTCGGTGCTCTTTGATAAGAAAAAAATCACAAAAAGTTTAAAGCAAATAAATCGGCATGCTTGTCTTCGCGGCCGCCTTTACTATGTTTCTTTTATGAGATGCCGGTTGATGCAGCTGGTCATCGCACTATGGGATAGAAATTAATTTTTTGGTCAAAATTCTGAAACTTACCAATCTAACTTAAAATGAGGTGCTTTTTACTGGAAAAATATTATAAATTATTACAAATGCTTTTGGGAACCTAAAACTTATTATATGTTATTATAAATTTACACCCCCTTAACATTATTATTTTTTATTGTACAAAATACACTAAAATGTCAGCTTCTTTGGTTAATTCGGTAGTATTTTAATCAGTAATCCGATGATTATTATCTCATATGATATACAGGGTACGACAAAGGGTATGATTTTTTAAAATGGAATACGCTGAATATTATATCACCACCAAAAAATCTTTTAAAATGCTTTAAAAATACTACATTTTATGTGTCTATCTCAATTAGTTTCGAAATATGACCATCCAAATCTGAAAAATATTTTTAAATTATTCTTAGAAGCGTAATAGAGATACATCTTCGCAACTTTTCTTTATTTTTTAACGTATAAAATAAATAAAAAACACTGTTTTGTGAGTAGATTCTGTAGAATCCATATCTTTCATCAGAATGCTTTTATCTTTTAGGATATACAGTGTAGGACAAAACATATTAAATTTTAAAATGGAATACCTTGTAAATTATAAAAAATCTTGTATCTGTCCTTACACTCAGAAGTAGAAAAAAGTAGGAAAGCAATTGTAAGTACAAAAACTGATAAAGAAAAAGGTCAAAAAATCTTTCACAAAAGTAGCGAGACTTCGCGAGGCTGCATCGGAAACACAACAATAGCTCTTATTATTAAAACTCTTTTACTTTTTTAGTAAACAAGACTAATAATAAACTATGTAGATTAAATGTTATATATTTATGTTTACTTAAAATACAATTTCAAGTTTCTTATTACCCCAATAGAAGTCGTCATATCCTTTTATAATTTTGCGTACATGTAGTTTGGAGTATCTACTTTAAAATACAAAGCATGAGCTATTAAAATTTCAAAGTTGCTTTTTGGCCAAAATAATTGATTTCTATCCCATAGTGTATCGACGCGTCGCTGTAAAGAATAGCGGCGCCTTTGTATAAAATAGTCCGATTGCAGGCGGCCTTTTTATGTTTTTTTGTATTAATTTCAAAGGGTACCGAATTTGCGCTTTTAAAATGTTCCTACTATACACAAAATTATAAAAGGATTTGACGACTTCTATTAGGTTAATAAGAAACTTAATTAGTAATTTATGTAACAAGTGCATAAAGTGATACTTTTTTTCGAATGGGAAGTTTGACAGCCCGACACTTTATGCATGTGTTACATACTATATTTTTTCCACGACCGTATAAAATTTTTCCAAAATACCATTTTATACATGTTTTATTTATTTAAACTTATTAATTTTAATTTTTGCAGCACCGCCATTATATTGCAGCAAAAATCATTACCCTCTTATTTTTTAACACACAGACAATTATCCTCTTCATAACTATGCGTTTATTATTTAATTAAAGAAAATTGTATGTACTTACTTTTCCTAAAAATAATACTAAAACAGTATAAATTCCTTTTCAATTTCTTAGTTATCCAAATTCATTATTACTATTAATTTTTAATGATTCTCTGATCTATTGAATTTATTCGCAAACTGTCAATTTTTAAAACTAGTGACGCATGAATCATAAAGAAATAATGACGAAATCAAAGGTAACTTGACCGTTTGGTTCAGTTGATGTCGCGTTTACGGTTACATTGCATAAAATGATATCTAAGTTAATTGTAGTAGGCATTGAAACAAGACACCAATTTAAAGGGTAAAAAAGGTTTAAAGTGTTAAAAAAGTTACTTTTAGGTATTTTAAAAATCAAAGAAAATCGTACAACTAAAAATAATTAAGTAATAAATAAAAAGTGTTTTAGCTTTGTCGAAAAATTTGCAATAATTTATATTATTCTTACCTAGGTAAACCTAAATATACAACATTTAATTTACTAAGTTTATTATAAGCCTAGTATACTAAAAAAAGTAAAAGAAATAAAATTATAATAGATATTGTTGTGTTTCCGATGCGTGAAGTCTCGCTACTTTTATAAAAGATTTTTTTACCATTTTCTTTATCAGTTTTTGTTTTAACAATTGCCTTGCTACTTTTTGCTACTTCTTAGTAAAATTACAGATATAACTTTTTTATAATATACAAAGTTTTCCACTCAAAAATTAATATTTTTTGTCCTACACTGTATATCTTAAAATGTAAAAGCATTCTGATGAAAGATATGGATTCTACAAAACCTACACAACAAAACAGTGTTTTTATTTATTTTATACGTTAAAAAATAAAGAAAGTTGAGAAAAATGTAACTTTGTTACGCTTCTAAGGATAATATAAAAATTATTCTTCAGATTTGGATGGTCATATTTCCGAAACTAATTGAATAGACATATTAAATGTTGTATTTTTAAAAAGTTTTTTGAAAGATCTTCTTGGTGCTGATATAATATACAGAGTGTTCCATTTAAAAAAATCATACTTAGTGTCGTACCCTGTATATCCTTTGAGATAAAAATAATATGATAACTAATTAGAAAACTACCAAATTAACCAAACATGCATGATGATATTTTGGTTTATTTTGTACAATAAAAAATAATGATGTTAGGAGAGGGGGTTGAAAATTTATAATTATATGTAATAAGTTAGCGTTCCCGAAAAACCATCTGTCATATAGCATTTTATTTTTGGATCACCTCATTTTTAGTTAGTTTGGTAAGTTTAAGAATTTTGGCCAAAAATATTTAATTTCTATCCCATAGTGCAACGGTAACCTATCTAAAATAAACTTTATCAATTAAAATTCAATAAAAGTTCTTGTAATTAATTATATTTTGTTTTAAACTTTTTTTATGTCTTACTAAGCTAACAAAATCGGTCAACAAATGAAGCTCCCTGTTTTTTGTATAAATTCAATGGCCATAACTTTTTACATTTTACCCGATTTTTTTTTCAGTCTTCTTTTGGAAGAAAATTTTATTGTCTGTAAGCTGCTTGTGGCTAATTCTTTAAACGTAGGAATGCGTTATACAGGGTGGTAAATAAATAAGTCACATTTCTGACGAAAATCAAAGTTATCCCAGTTTTAGAAAATTGAAGAATAATGTGACGTTGACATTTTGAAATATTACTTGAAGTCACTTGGGACCAATGTACCATATGGAACTATCTTTTTGAACCATGAGACCGTTGGACAAAAACTAACTTTCCATTTTATTAACTAACTTAATTTAGTACGGGCATACCCCCACTAGGGGTAGCCCGTACGGGAGCTTAACTAAAACTTTAACTTTATACTGACTTCACTAACTACTTCTTATCTAATCCTCTTTCTAACTTCTTTTTTTCTCTCTTTAAATATTAAATTTTGCAGTGTTTGTTTTGCATTTCTACGCGACCCAGTTTGTTTAATGTTTTTATTTTATTATTATAAGGGTAACCTAGAAAATTGTTTAATTTATACTTTTAAAACCTTGACACCTCACGTATATCTTTATTTAGCAAAATTCCCAATGTTAAGTAACCTAATTAAAATGTATACTCATTCTAAAATTCCCAAAAATGTATATTTTTAAAATTCCCAAAATGTATACTTTTTTATACTAGGTGTTCACAATAATTTGGCTTTACCACATAGGTGTATTATTGATTAAAGGTTGGTTATTAAAGAAATTACAGAGCGTTCTTTAAAAGAAGTGCATTTTTGCCAAATTTTTCTATATAAATTAAGGTACTTTTACTTAAAACAGTCGGAAAACCATTAAAATTTTGATTATTGTGCCAATAAGGATAGCAATAATAAATGCACTAATATAAACGAACGCATTATACAGATTGTTCAAAAAATAAGAAGAGCACTGGACAGCTGCAAATTTTATAAGAATTTTAATAGAAAATAGAAAACTGAATTGGTTTTAGTACATGGATGTATTAACTAAATTACCCAGCAAACACTATTTGCCGGCAATGTACATTTTTCATATTGGCATTGATGGTAAAGCATTGGCAATTGGTGGCAATATTATGCCAACATCTTATACGCATGAAAAGTCAACCCTAAATAAACACTTAATTGCCAATAAATTTTACATGCAGGCGAATTGCCGGCAAGCATACAAACATGGCGGCATACCAATCCTGATTAAATAAAGCACGCGTTTTTGTTGCAGGCAAATAAATATTGAATTTTTGAAGGCAAACCTTCAACGCATATTCATACTTTTTAAACCATATTATTAACAATGGTATTTAACTAACATTAAAGCAATTTTTTTGATTTGTTTTATTTATAATGGCAGCTAAACAACATTATTTTATGTTTTTTACATAATTTAAAGGAAATGGCCTTTTCATAACATTTTATTGTGGAAAATCATTCAAATAAAAATTAGGTCAAACAAAATGTTTATTATGTATTTTGGAGCGAATAAAAATAAAATGATGGTAAAATTAGCTGCGTTAATTTCGACCGAAGGTGATCGCTTTGTGCATTTGTTTTCTACGTGGTTCTCTAGCTTTTTAGTTTCTTTTTTAAGGAAAAGAGTTTTTTAATAGACATAATTAAATGTACTCATTACCTAATAAGTGTGTGTTGTGTGATTAATTGGTGATGGCTAGTCGAGAAGGCAAGATATTCAAGTAGACTGTTAGGAGCTGTAAACATTTTGTTTAAAACTTTATTAAAAGTTTTAAAGACGTGTTAATAAAAATATTATATATATTTAATAGTTTTTTGACATACCGATAGATGGCGTAATGGACAATAAACTACTACGTTTCTGCAATTTCTTCGCTTTTTATCGTCTAACCCGTACCCATTAGACAAATGAATTCGAGAGCGGTAGGTGATCTCACTTAGCTTTGAAAGAAATATCTTCGGCTAGTGTAAAAATCTTCAACTCCAAGTTGGACAGTGTTCCGAGAGATAGTACTTTGCATTTAGTTTTTTCCTATTTTAATTCTCAAGTAAAATATCGCATCATTTTAGCTTTTAAAAAAGTATATGCGACAATTTTCGTCAATAAGACGTCAGCTTGCTGCTTGGGAGTAACTGCATTTGCCCACTTTCGTGTCTTTTTGTTCTTTTGCCAATAACTTATTAATGACGGATGCCATCACATTATCTGTTACACGTGGCCTAATAACGGCCAATTGCCCACTTTCGCGTCTTTTTGATACCTTTTTGCCAATGTCTTGCCATTAAAGAGTGTTGGCAATGCCAGTAAATTAAATGTACAACGCCGGCAAAAAATGTTATATGGGTAGTCCCTCAGGGCAATTTTTATTAAAAGTTAGATATTCAAAAAAATACAGTGGGTTATTTAAAAGAAGTGCAGTACCTGGCTATGCCCATTAATAATGACCTTTTTTTGCCTTCAAAATTTTTTTACACATTTTACCCATATAAAATCTGAAAACTCGCCGAGCCTGTGTTGGTTAATGATGTGTGTATTATTTTTATGTATATTAAACAAATTTTACGATTTTCAATTTATTTTACGTTTAGGGCCATAATCCTTTCTTTTGTAGCAATATGAAAGTTTAACGATGTGATCTTATAGGATTCTATTATTTACGTCATAAACATCATCCAATAAATATTTTATTACTGTATTATTGAAACCCTGAGAACAAGTTTTATTATTTTGTAGTATGAAAATTATTCCTTAACTGTTTCCTATTTTATTTTATTTCATTCTTTTTTATTTGGATGTCTTTATATCAATAAGCTTTTGGAAATTTTTAAAAAATATAAAATAATTAGGGGAAACTGGCCTAAAATGGAATATTCAGGTAAAATGACACACTTCATAATTTTCTAATTTCCCGCCTTGGCAGTGACCTCTTAAACGTGTGAGCGTGTAATATGATAACTGCAAATTTTTTTAAAGTTTGTGTTGGTTCCTCAGCTGTAATATCAACTACTTCATCCATAGCTCTTAATGTTTTGGCTACAGTTTCATATATTGTATTGTATTGTAGTGAATGGGGTCGTTCGGCTTAAGCTAGCCCTTCTCCCACTTCGACCTAAAAGATCTTTTGTGGATACCCTACATTAGTTAATCCCCTCTATTCCCAAACTTTTCGCGAAGCTGGTAATATTTCGGGGGCGAGCCTTTTTATATCCTCTGGAGTCAAGAAAACTCCTTCCAGATATTTTAGTCTCTGGCCTGTTAGTTCCGTGCATTGGCATAGTATATGCTCCGAGGTTTCGCTCGATCAATCATAAAACCTACAGCGGTCGTTGTCGGTCTTTCCCATCTTTTTAAGGTGATACCTCAGAGGGTGTTTGTAACTATCCTGAGTTCATTCTTTTGAAGCTCTAATAGCTTTTAGTGTATTTAGGCGATTGAGAGATAAATCTCTTCGCCTGTCTTTGTCCTGGAGCGTTATTTCAGTGAGTCTCTTTTGCCTCTGTTCCCATTCTCTGAGTTCTTCCCTTAGGTGACCTCTCGTTATCCCGCAGAATGGTTCCGGTCCGTAAAACGGGGCCTGTGCACCAACTTTGGCTAGTTGGTCAGCAATCTCGTTGCCTTCCACTCCTTCATGTCCTGGCACCCACATCAGAGTTACTCTGTTGTTTGTAGCCAGTTTATTAAGTGATTGTCGGCACTCCCAGGCAAGCCTTGAGTCAAAGCAGCAAGAAGCTAATGCCTTTAAGGCTGCCTGGCTGTCCGATAGAATATAGATATTTGCTCCCCGTAGGCCTTTTTTGGCGCATTCGGTTGCGCCGATATCTATAGCGTAGATTTCAGCTTGAAAGATGGTGGGAGATTTTCCTAGGGGTTTTGCAAGTCTACATCTTGGTCCGTAGACTTCCGCCCCCACTCCTTTATCCATCTTGGATCCGTCTGTATACCAGACCAGCGAGCCACGTTCCAGCTCTGATATTTTTTCCCTTATAGTTTGGCGGCTGTGTATTGCCACTTCGAAAGGGCGTCGAGAATCACGAATCACTGGTATTGTGTCTGTGGGTTTGGTCAGAGCCTCAGTCAGGGGGGACAGTTTCATATAAGAAAGTACCAATATTCCTTTTCTGATGTGATGGGAACGCATAAAATTTGTAAACTGAACAAAAACCAACTGGAAATCTGTAGATTGTTTTCTTTTGTGGGTGTACAAATTCCTCATACACATAATATATCAACCATCTATCATCTTCCAAATCAATGAAATTTGCGGCATCAATAAACCAAGTTATAAAAGTTTTAAATCTGGTGGGAAAATCGGTAAATAATTCGTTATTAGTGTCATTTTTGGTGATCTTGTATGTTGCCTTAATATGACCATCTGGAAATCTTGTCATTCTTGGGTATCCCTAAAAAACACCTTCAAAAAGCCGTCAACGTACAAGAAAACGTTAAACAATTTCTTACAAAAATTTTAAAACTTTGGTTAAATTAATTCGCTTAAAAAGCCCAAGAGATATCGCATTCTTCCAACTTTATTTATGTCCGAAGGGGGCACATCAAACGGCGTTAGCGAAGTGTGAATTCTTATAAAAGAAGGCTTGAAAAGTAGTGTTATTTAAGTGGGTTTATGATAAAGATGACTTGGAATCTAAAAACATCATCACTTTTAGACCAGAAATGGCCCATCAAATAACGTATGTCCTAAAAGTTTTGGCACAAAACTCATTGTCTTTAATTTTAACAAAAACAAAATAATATCAAGTTGCCTTTGAAAACAAAAGTTTATTTACTTTATTTACTGTCAGTTGAGATTTATTTATTTTGAAGTTTTTGCTTTAAGATGTCGTATAAATTAGAAATAAGAAAAAGTATCTACAAGTTAGTTGGGCGGATACCCAAAGCTGAAATCTGTCGAATATTCCAGAATGAAAACATTTCACGCAGAACCATTTATAGAACAATAGCGGAGTGCGAGCAGGGAATACCATGTCTGAATCTCTCAAAAGTGGAAGACCACGTGCACTTACCGCACAGAGGTCAGAGAGATTGGTGAGAAGAGCAAAAAACAGATTGGAATGTCAACGAGGAGACTGGCTAGGCAATACAGATCTTCTAAGAGTACGATATCGTTGGAATTGAGAAGAAGTGGTCTTAAATATCGAAAGAGACGAAAGTGCCCCAAATACTCTCAAGCGCAGCTTCTTCGTATACCAAGATGTTGTCGTCAACTGAGGCGGGTACATTTTGCCAATGAAAACTTCCTTTCCAATTTGCTTCAGTTTGTCCGCGAACATCATGCTAATGACGATATCATGTTTTGGCCAGACCTAGCATCATGCCATTACTCAAGAGATACCCAAAACTGGCTTCGACAACACCACATATCTTTTGTTCCCAAAAACGATAATACTCCAAACTTGCCGCAGGCTCGCCCAATAGAGGATTTTTGGGCTGTACTGTCTAGAAAGGTTTATCATGGAGGCTGGGAAGCACAAGATGAGGAACAATTAAGACGGCGAATTTACGAGAAATTAAGAGAAATTAAACTGATTTCCGTCCAGGACCTCATGAGAGACATTCGAAGAAATTTGCGTCTGGTAGAGCAGAATGGGCCACTCCACATAATTCGATAGTATAGTTTAGTTAAGTATTGAGTTGTAATTTATGATAACTAGTTAGTGTTTAAATAAATTTCTTCAATAAAAAAAAACGATAAATATTGTGTGCCAAAACTTTTAGGACATACGTTATTTGGAGAAAGTGAATCAATATTCGGCTATCGTTCAGTGTCCATTACACTAAATTACCTACATAACTCATGTTGATGCTATTTGGACTTGGAGACCTCACACAAAATTAAAAATGAAAATATGAAAGCAGATGATATTATGAAGTCGTTAAATCCATGGTTGCCCACCAACTTTACAAGGAGTAACGATGATTTTCTTGAGTGGATCGAGAATGAAGAGCATGACAAAATGTTTGGTGAATTAGTTAAAACATTCGAGGATACCCAAGAAATGACAAGATTTCCAGATGATCAACATAGAAAATCACCAAAAATTACACTAAAGTTCCAATAAATATGGCTTTGTCTTTCATCATGGCAGGCTATCGTAGATGGAGCAATCATCGCTTTGCCCTGGTTGCCAAGTTGTTTACAATTTCTGCATGTAAACTTTAATGTCCTTTTCTGGCTCGCATCTAATTAAGACAAAGAAAATATACCATGAATCGAATATTTTTAACTTAACAACGTTGCCGCAGGCAATCACGCCGAAATGTTATTCGATATTTGTGTTTGATATTTTTCAATGGCCGATTTGTTTGGACAGTTTGTTTACATTTTCTGTGATTTATTGTGTGTTTCGTGGTTTTTTACCTTTATTTGGACTTTAAATATTGACTTTTATTAGTGATCACAGTGTATATATTAAATTTGTGCTTTTCAACAAATAATTTAAGGTAATATTGACATGGTTATCTGTAGGAAAAAATCTTTATAAAAACCAAATAAATTACATTTTTAATAAGGTGTGTGTAATTATTGAACTAAACCCCAATATTTTATATTAATAGGAAACAAAAACAAGTACCTAACATTAAGGGCAAAAATAGCACAGCTATATAATTTGAATTTGGCGGGCAAACGATAAAGTCGACTCACGCGCCATCTGCGTTTACCTTCCTTGAAGACAGACAAGGAAGGCCCAGCAGCTATCTCTCTCTCGGATAATTTATTTACATTTAGTTGCTCGTCTCATTCTCGTTTCTGGGTAGTGTATCCCAGCTCTGCAGCAAGATCAAGAAATAGTGGCGACGCATGCTTTACTTATATGGGGGATTGCTCAATGGAAGCTTTTTGCTGTTTGGGTAATTTTCCTCTCGTAAGACTTACAGCATACTCGTGAGTAATGAGTAACATTCCGTGCTTGTTCCATAACATACTATAAATGTTTCCCATTTGGTAAAAACTTCTAAAGACAGGCTGTATGTTCCATTAATTTTTTTTAACAACCGGGTAATTATGTTCCTTTTTCCAGAATATTTATTATTGCCCTATAATTATAACAATATTTAATAGCTGCAAATAATGGTCATTTAATTGGTATTTCCAGCGATAAAATTTCCCAATAAAAAGCTGGGGAAAAACGGGGCAAAAGATAATTAAACTTTATGAAGGTGCAAACGCCGGTATCCATGTCTGTTCAGTTTCATAATTGACCTGGACGTCAGTAATAAAGGAAGAACGGCTGTTACAGGGCTTTAAAAAAAAATAATTTGTTTGTTGTAACTCTTCCAATAATTTACTTTTGAAATTTGCGCCTGTACCAATTCTTTTATATTTTTACTTTTTGCCCGACTTTAACAAAAGGAGGAGTTTGTATGTTCAACACATATATTGTAGACAATTTTAAAAATTCATTTTTAATTTGAAAGAGTGCACTTCCGCTGTGGTCCCATAAGTCAGACAGGATCCCGGAAGACAAAGGTACCTATAGTTAGGACCAGATTTTATTCATTCTGAAAGGGTTGCCGCAAAGTATCTAATGTGAACAAACCCTTTTTGTGAACAATGATTTATTGCATCAATAAAAAATACACCCGACGAGTTTATAATTCTTGAAGGCACGTGTCAGCTTTTATAGCAGGACAGAGACGAAATAAGATAATGTTTTGTAAGTACGTGATACGCGTTTTTTATTTATTTATCCAAAAAGTATGTAATCAAGCTCTGTCAGAGGCTATGTGCTTTCGAAAAGGTTTGTTTACTTTATCATTTTTTGTGCACTTGGCGGCATTGCTGCTCAGAACGAGCTGTAGGTGGTTCAGACTTTAGTAGACTTATTTTTTAGGCCAAGCTGCCTCTAGCAGATATATACTACCTATGCTGGATGTTTGAACAATGTAGCAAAGGAATGTCAAAATATTTTATTTTTTTATGTTTATGTCGTTGTCATTTAGCTCATAGTTCAACAGGTATATTAACCCGCATAAAAGTGGCAGAAACAAATAAACTGTAATACAACGGTTTATTTTTGTACCACAAAAACAGAAAACAGCTGACCATGTCGACAATGCGCATGAAATTCCGAACTGAACTTTTAGTTTCAACAAAAATCCCAGGACTGCTAATCAGGTTACGAACCGGTAACGAACTGATTGCATTGTAACCCGCGAACACAGAACTGTTACTAAAAATTCAGGATTTTACTAACCGCGAACGCTGCTTTTTCACTGCTCATGCGAATAGTCCCAGAACCGGTTCAGAATCAAACCCGCGAACAAAGCTAATATTCCGTCAACTTTGCCCTAAATGATCAATTTTATTGCACAATACGTACCATTGCGCAATATAATTTATCGTCTGGGGGACGCCTAAGAAAAACTTAAGGATAAACCGTTTAAAAACAGTGTCAAGTTTTAATGTTTTATATAGTCGCTAAGACCTTGTAACACAGCAAAGAAAATTCGTTTAGCCCCTTTCTAAATACCTCCAATTTCTTCTTTGAACGCTCCTCGGTCATTTCTTTTCCGAAAAATCCTGCAATCCCCCAGTTGAACTTAATTAACTTGACAACGAGCTCATGAATATTTAGTAAGCTGCTCCAGGAACATAAAAGCTACGAGATATTCCTGCTTAAGGATTTTGGGATAAAACATTCTGTCTGAAGGAATTTTGCTGTATTTACTTATAATACCGTTTTGGTATTATACAGGGTTAGTAAGAAAAAGCGTAACGATGGATTATCTCAGCAACCGTCAAACAGAAATGAACCAAATTCTGTGCAAAGAGGTTTGTGAACATAAAGAACTCCAAAATTATATTTGCGAGGTTGCCAAGTTTATAGTTTTCTCTTTAAGTTAGGGAGTTTTAAAATTTTAAATGGCATTCCCTAGTTTTTATTATTGTAATCAATTGCCTGTATCAACTTTATTATGACCTTTTTATCGTTTTCTTACACTCGTCAATTTTGGAGATATGGCATATTGCATCTTTCAACTGTGTACTAGGTATGGTCAATTATCTCAAAAACGATTTAACCGAAATTCGTCAAAACTGGACATTCTAAATTCAGGAATTGCATTTACGATGTTATAAAAATAATCAGATAGACATTAAAATTGTAAGCTTTAAAAAAATAAAATAAATACATGTAATATCTTTTCTACACCCCTCCCCTAGTGATGTTTTATGATTTTTACGAACCCCTTCCCCCTGTTCAAGCCTGATGTAAATAATGGACGCTCCTAATAAAAGAATTTGCTTTAGTTTCTTTACTGAACATTTATTATAAATAAATAATAGTTAAAAAAAACTAAAAAACACGCTTTTATATGCAACCGAACTAAAAATTAGAAAATAATTTTTCATTACAAAGAGTTTGTCACTTCAGAGTAAAAGCGTGGGGTGCATTTTACTATTTTTTCATAACTTTTCCCTCATAGATATTTGCAAATAGAATAATTATAACATTTAATATATTAAGCACCCCACGCTTTTATTCTGAAGTGCCTTACTCTTTGTAATGAAAAATTATTTTTTAATTTTTAGTTCGGTTGCATATAAAAGCGTGTTTTTTAGTTTTTTAAACTATTATTTATTTTTCATTTTTAGTTCGATATATCAATTAGTTTTTTAAAAATAAATGCACCAGTTTATTCACTAAAAATCCTTCGCCATTTTGTCAAGAGACACAGAGGATCTGTAAAGGAATTTATTTATCCTGGCGGTCCTAATCAGGATAACGGAATACTGTTTTTAAATTATTGCATTGTCATCGGTCCTTGATACGTGTGCAAAGTTTCAAAGAAATTGAATCGCTGGAAAATGGTAAAAATTAGGCTTAAAGATTCCGTTACATAGATAGATAGATAGATAGATAGATAGATAGATACAACCCAAGCTAATAAAAGCGTGTTAAAAAGGTAAAAAATAAAAAAATAGGCATATACACAAAATACAAAATTAAAACAATACATTCTAAAACATACATACATTCTAAAACGTTCATTAATTAAAATGAAACACAGCATAAATTAATAAAACCTAATGTGTTTATTTAATACATGTATACAGTCATATGCCTAAAAGGACAATGGAAAATGTATTTACCTGGACAAATGACTTTTAAATAAAAATTATTTTTATGAAGTCATTTGCCCAGGTAGAAGGCATTTGCCTAGGTAGAAGCCATTTGCCTGCGACATATATTATAAATGACATTTCCTTTTAAGGATAAACTTTATGTAACCCTGAAGATGACTATTCATATTGTTGAAACATGTCCGATTTTTAATCAATAACAACCCAAATAAAAATAGTGGTGCAAGACAGTTTTTCATTTATCATATAAATTACCTTTTTTTGCACGTCTGCTTTTATGCAAGAAAAAATAGGTAATGACCTTATACTTTAACAAATAAAAAAAAATTATTGTTCTTTATTCTTAACTTTTCTTTTTATTTTCAGTTGTAATAACACAGTGACCCCACTCAGTCTTAAAGAGGGCAAATTCTTTCATCCTTCGAGGGATCGTTGGGAATCTATTCCAGACAGACCGACAGCATGGCGTCTCAGGCCGAATTCCTATATCTGGATTCCAGCTGCCCTGCTTTTCACTCAAGATGGAACGGATAATTTTCCGAGGGAATTTTCGCTCGCATTGACGTTGCGAATACAAAATGTGAGTTAGAAAAGAAGTAATTTTATTATTAATAAGTCCTATTGTCAGGTGGCTGTACGTGCGGTTTTTAATAATTGAAAAATTTCGGAAAAAAACATAATTTATTTAATAACAAGTAATTATAAGTTACTTTTTTCACGACTGTTTTTTATTTTAAATTGTTAACATAAAGAAAAAGTACTCCGTTTTAGTACACTACATTATGTGTTAAAAATGTAACTTTTTATACTTTGATGCCTTTTTACATTTTAAATTGGTGATTTTTTTGCCTTTTCGAACCTTTTCACCTAGGTCCGACCACCGCCCCCTTAGGTGATGCGCTGCGGCCTAGAGCCCATTTATACGCCATTCATTCCATAACTTGGATGGTTGCTGCTCGGTCCGTCCGCTAACCTCCAAGCAGAACACCGTGTTGTGCCCTCATTTATTGAAGAATGTGTTTATTTTACCTCTTGAGTTGGTTTGGCAAAGGGATTTTTTAATATAAAGTTTATAAAAATCCTTCATTGTAACACTCATGAAATACGTGCGAAAAAGTAATCTTTTAAGTAACCTGAGCAAGATGCCCTCTCTAACTATTTCATATGTGAAAGGAACGTCCGAAAAGATCAGACGAATAACAAAGAAATATGGAATCAAAACAGTCTCTAAGTCTGGTTTTACATTAGGAACCATCTTGATGAAAACAAAACCTACTTTGTCTAAACAGGAAAAAGATTGCATCTACCAGGTACCATGCCAATATGGGGAGTCATACATTGGGAAAACAAAAGGTCCTTTAAATGTAAGACTTACAGAGGACAGGCAACATACACAAAGGGCGAAACATCAAAATCTGGGATCGCGGATCATGTTTGGTCTCAACAGCAAAACATCAAGTGGTCAGAAGCTCGGGTTGTTTACATGGAACCACATTGGAAAAAGCGCTAATTCTGAATGGTCTTCGCCACTGTATATAAATTCAATAGCTTTAGGAATTACATTAGTTTATACTTGAAAACGGACGGGAGAGATTGAACTGCCCAAAACGTTGTGTGAATAAATGTAATAAAAACAATGGCAATCCGAAACTCCTCTTTTAATTTCAAACATATTGGTATTTTAAGGCCATATTATTTTAGTAAAATAAAAACACCCACGCAGCCTGTTTAGGTTAAAAAGATTTTACCGCCTACAAAACAATCTAACATAATAGAGACATTTTGCACCTCTTAAAATTACAGACGTTTTTTAGCCTCCTTATGGTTATCGTTATTAAACATTACGATTACGGCAGCAGTTTTAGACAGAGATTTTGCAGCCTCTTTTAAGAAATTTATTTTGCGTCTGCGCTTTCGACACATAACCTTATTTTTACCTGTGGTTGACCGATTTTAAAGTTTACGAAAAATCAATCAGTACTTACTTCTATTCTCCATAAGTTATATATTGGTATTTAAATATATGCAAATAGCTCTCTTGATTTTGTTTTTTAAAGTAGATGTAAACAATACAGTATAAGCAAAACACACAAAGTAAGGTTAGGTTTGGTAGTAGAATAAAAAGCAAGTGTGCCAGATTGTAACATGGTAAATTAATTACTGAATTAAAACATCCTTAAAAATGCAAGTCCGTTTTAATTTCTTTACACTATTTTATTTTTCTTACTGCTATGGATTTTTCGCTAATTAGAGCCTATGTATCAATGATATTTTAATTAATACGGATTTATAATACCAAACCTTCTTAAATAATTGATATTAAAAATTCTACAATCCGGCAACCACGCAGTTTAACAATAACGATAACGATAACGATAAGCTCATCGGTATTCATCCGTAATTAAAGGAGTCCGGTATGGTTAATAACGATAACGGATCATGTTTGCGTTACTGCGCAGACTCAGAATAACGTTAACTACAACGGAATTGCAAAATAAGAGGTGCAAAATGTCTCTAATAAGAGGTGCTAAATGTCTCTAATATGTTTTATGTTGTTTATTCATATTAAATTGTGGAAATTCCGCTTCAATTATAAATTGTGCGGCGTGAGATCGTCCTTCGCGCCAAGGATTTATTTTCCGTGTAAAATGCCGTTGGAAAAATGCGAAATTTGAATGCTACAACAGTAAATTTGTCAGATTACGCAGAACTTGAAATATAAAGAAATGAGGGTCGTGCTTTGAATTTGCCAATAATTTTATTAGTCAAGTGATTTAAAAAGACAAATGTGGTTTTCTATTTGACTAGTTAAACATGGTCTACAAACTTAAACAATGTTTCCGTAAAAAGGGCAAAACATTGGTTAAGTTAATTATTAAGCTTTTAAACCAGCATTCAGATTTTTATTATCTATTAGGGCAATTGGGAATTTTTATTTAAATTTGTGAAATAAGAACATTTTAAGAATATTATGTGAAAGCTTGAGATGTAATGGAGCAAAATTAACAAGAATACAGCGGTTTAAGGAACCACCTCCTCCATGACTCCTGACATTGTATCAGTTTCTGCCCTTCTAATTTATACTCTTCTTCTAATTTTTACACTTTGTATGTGTACCAAACCCTACCCTCTTTGCAATATTGTTCTCATATATAGAGCATGGCGTTCCCACAACCCTTAGCAATATTGACTCCATTTAAAGAAAGTCAGTTCGCCTCCACTCCTTTACCTACTTACAGAAAGGCTTCCTTCTTTTGCCCATCGTCGGGCTGTGGGAAAGTTATCGCTTTTTTAGGTACTTCCATAGCTTCTGCTCTGAAGAATTGTCTACTATAGTTCCTTCACTTACGGTTCCCAACAGAGGAACTTGTGGTGCTGCCCGTATGAACCCCTATACGAATCAACTAGACAGGCCCGAAACTCCCCAGGAAATGCTCTAGATGAGCGCTTATTGTATCGTTTTGAAAGAGGTAAATGTGTTAATCAAGTAATTGGAAAGCACACTATTTCAAATGTACCTAAAGAAATTGCGAAGTTTTTGAAGCTTGAAGACATCAGTAGATACACTGGCCATTGTTTTAGAAGAACGTCAACTACGTTCCTTGCCAATGCTTCGGATGTCGATATTTTGGACTTAAAAGGCATGGAGGTTGGAAGTCTTCTTCTGTTGTGGAGGGATATATTGCTGAATCCTATAGTAATAAGGTGGAAATTTCAAAGAAGATTTTACACCAAATTCCTACCAATATTTCCTCTAATGAAGTAACAGTGAAAAATATGAATATTAACGTAGTTAAAGGTGATAACGATACCCCAACAACAAATTTAAAAACTGTTAATTGAAGTATTATTCCTCCAATTTCTTTTGCTAATTGCTCAAATTGAACAATTACTTTTAATGTCAATACCTAACCTAATTTTTTAAAATATTTTGTCATAAATTAGTTACTTTTTATAAATAAATCCTAATATTTCCCACAAGAATATTTTCTTTTTTTTACTCTTTTTCGTCCAGGCGCTGAAAATATTACTTTCGTAGCTAGCAACGCTTAGCAACCAGGTAACATGAAGGTTCTCTTTCGTTATCATTCGCGTTGCTAGGACCACAAAGTTTTTTATTTATACAGTAGTATAAAAAATATTTATTAATATTTCAAATTTTTATAAAAACACAAGGTTCATTATTTCTTTCTTCAAATTAAATTTTTTCACTTGTAATACCACTAGTACTAAATTTGTTTGCAAATATGTTTATGTAATTTAAGAGCTTATCATTGTTTACTCTTTTATATAATCTATCACTTATATTACTACAGTTGGTAAAAATAGTTTATTTTAATTTTTTAGACCTATATCTTGCTTTTGATCGCTGTTTAGTTATGTCTACTACTTCAGTCCTATAATATTATTTTACTAACTGTAGTTGTATAAAATTGTCATTTGGGGACTTAAACCCTTACATTATTTCATATTTTCATGGTACGTCTAAATTACTAAAACTGGTACAAAATAACATTTTCTTTAATTCTGTATATGAATAACAGACATGACGTTAAAACAAATTCAATGATTATGTCAAAAAATTCCACTATAATTCGCTCCAGGGTACCCCAAAGTCGATTGATGAGATAAGGTCACGACATTCGCCATATTGGCTAGCGCGGCTGTGACGTCAAGTCGGGCCATTTTCGGCCATGTTTGATTTTAGGCAGAGCAGTGGCGTAGAATAAAGGAGAAAACAAAAAAAAACTGTATGTTGTAAACAAAATTTATTGGATTATTTTAATAGGCATAACTTAAAACAAAAACATAAATGTGGTTTAATTATTGAAAATTAAAAATTATCAAAGCGACGACAGGACGATGAGGTACCTGGCAGAGCAAAACATTTTCCATGGTTCCGTAAGTCAAAAACCATTTTAAAAACTTTGTATACAGGGTGCCCGCTAATGAATGGTACACAGAAAAACCACAGATTCCTTATGCCAAAATATTAAGATTTAACCAAACATACCTAATATCCAAAAGTTTATAATAAGGAAGATACGGGGGTGTCATAATAAAAAGAAAAAGTAAATTTATTTCGATAATTGTTCCCCCTTTTTAAATATCTTAATAAAACGATATCTAGGGGTTTTTAAACATTAGCTTTTCAGATCGAATATTAATTTTTGTGTGTAGACTAGAGGGCGATGGGTACACTATTTAAAATTCTCTAAAACCACCCAATTTTTTGTTACTACTCTGTATGTATGTAAACTAGTAAGCTTCTTTATGCTTTCTGCACAAAAAGGTATACTTAGTAAGAATTGGTCTTGACAACCGTTTTTAAGGTATTTACGTTTTATAGTTGTTCAGTGCACCCGAAAGTATGTATGTACCTTCAATAACATCGTATTAGCTATGATTACAACTGCGCAGATATAAATAGCTGATAGCTAAAAACTCCTGGATACCGAGTTTTATTAAAATGTTTAAAACATATCAAAAATTTTCGAAATGCATGAATAAAAAATATTTATATCTCTTTAACACCCCGTATCTTTCTTATCATTAACTTTTGAATATAGGTATGTTTGTTTAAATTTTAAATGGGTATTTTCGCATAAAAATCTGTGGTTTTTCTGTGTACCAATAATTAGCGAACACTCATCTGTATCATATGTATATAAAAACACGAATGACTGAAAACTATTCGACTAAACACTATCAAAATTTCTTAAATAAAACCAGTCCGAACTAATAATATGTGAAGTCTCTAAACTAACCAAAAACATTAAGAACTGGAAATCCTTGCAAAATATACAACCAAAATGAAAACGGCAAATTTCCACAGTTTTTACCAAAAAGCTTCGACAAGGCACGACTCTGTCATCAGCTGATAATGCTACCAACTTTGAACAGAACTGCCAACCGAAATCGTAATTTTCACACCCTCACGTCCCTGACAAAAGCTATCGCCGGTCTTGCTTATGTCTAAACCCCTTCTCATAAAGGGGTACCCCAGGCAGAAGAAAAAAATGTCCGATAAATATTTGTGTTGTCGTGGTAATGCAACCAAAACTACACATTTGATTGGTCAAAAAACAGTTATGTGGATTTTTCTTTAAAGTATTCAAAGAAGATTCTTTCAAAAAGGTTTAAAAATGCCATAGTATGTCAAAACTTTAGTAACGCAAAAGTAAAAAAAATGTTACAAAATGAGTAAACTGTAATTTATTCAATTGTACGATTACATGCATAGTTGTAAATATTTTTTTCTTTTTCTTACACTTATAAAAGAACTTTTAAAAATAATAAGACAATTTATTCTAGAACGCCAAAGCAATTTTAAACTGCCAATTTAAAGTAAAGTAAATCTGTTAAAGTAGTTTGGTGGATCCATTGTACTAGTAGTTTCAACTTTTAATCAAAAAGAACAAAGTAATATTATATGTTTCTTTTGAAAAGTACGTTTCTTTGTTAAAGTTTATTTGTTGTCGGTATTTATGGAGAATGGTAAAAATAGTATAACTCGGATAAATCGGATTTCTTAAATAAAATCAGTATATTCTTTAATGTGAATGGATTTTTTTACTTTACAAACCAAAGCTATACCAAGGCTTTTAATTTTTTTATTTAAAAAGTGAGACATATGACCTACACCAAAACTATAAACTAGATTACTATATGCTATTGGCCTTAAGTGGAACATTTTAATAAAGATTTTTTTTTCTGGAACTTGCAAGAAACATGATATTGTTTTTTGTTTGTCCCACCTCCATAAAAATTAAATTTCATTTAAAAACTGTTGTGTAAACGCTTGTTCTATTAAAACAATATATCTCCGGCACTGAACAAGATGGCCGAAAAATGGGAGTAGTGACGTCATATCACGTCAAAGCAATATGGCCGAATGTCGCGACCTTATATGTATAGACCGATTTTGGCCCCCACAATCTTGTCGTTATATTACATACATGTTTACATACGCAAGTTAGCAAAACGGTAGTTTTTTCACGGTTTAACTTTTAATAAATAACTATTTTATATGCTAAAAAATATGCTATATGCCAAACAACAAATAAAAGTGCTAAACAATATTAACAATAACTATGCCAAATTTAGCATAAAATAAATAAAATATAAGTTTTTTTTTCATACTTTTTAATGAAGAATTAGCCCTCAAAACTGGTCGAATAAGTTGTGAAACACCCTGTAAATTATTCGGTAATACACAAGAAACTTTTACTTCTCGAAAGGCCTTGGAAAATTTTTAAAATTTGTAACCATTCTAAAAGGCAGTGGGAGACATAAAACGACCAAAATATTATGACAGTTTTACCACTTTTGGTTATACAGAAAATTAATGTCAACTTCCGTATTTGAAATAAAATACCCCATAATATTTTTATTTTTTAGATTCGGCGAAAAATTCAGTGGCGTACCATTTTTAATAAAAAATATTAACCTTAAACCCTTCATGGACGACACTGGTAATAATTTTTTTTTCTTGTATGCTAAAAATGTGTTTTAGTGCATTGAAGGCGTCCCCTAAATTTTTTAAAAATATCTCAATTGGTATAAAAGTTATTACTAAAAACAATAATTTTTTAAAAATTTTAACTCCCTGTAGTTCAAAGACGTTTAGGACATTGTTTATATGAAGTTTATTTTTATTTTTTAATGTAGAATTAGCCCTGAAAGTTTGTCGGATAATTTGTGAAACACCCTGTATTTACAATAATATTATTAAGGATGTTTTAATAAAAATCCTTTGTACTGCCATTCGGATTATTTCAAACTAGAATTTTAATCAACCTTTTATTCCCTTTGTTTCTCTGGTGTCTTAATATGTCTGTTTGTTTTTCATAAAGTGTATTTACTGTTTGTCTTTTATACCGTTTATTAACTTGTACTCTATATGTTCTTTTCAGTTTAGTTATACAGGGTGTCCGGGAAATGTAGGAAATCTCTCGCACGTATGGAACAGATGAAAATAACACGACAAGTTCCTATAAAATTTTTCCGTTTAAGCCCCCCTGCGGAGATATGATCCCTTAAAGGGGGCAGCTAGAAATCGATTTTTCGTGAATAGCTTTTAAAGCGCTCTGTATAATTTGATAATATTTTAGTACGATGCATACTAGTAAAGACCTCTTAAAATAGTGCCCTTGAAACTTATGTCGCTTCTTTAGTTTGCCAGGGACGGACTAGTTTTTGCACATTATTGATAATATTTTTACGCCCTGTATGGTGAAGACACAAAAATATGTTTTTGGGTAGTTTAAACCTTTTGCTAAAAAATGTACTCTTGTTTGACATCGATAAAATGAGCTGTTTTCGAGTAAAAAATTATTTTAACAATAAGAGTTTATTTTTGCTACGAGAGGACTTCAATACTGAATCAAAAATTACAAATTACATCGAAAATAAAATATTGTATTATGAAATAAAAATAAACTGTTATTGTTAAAATAATTTTTTACTCGAAAACGGCTCATTTTATCGATGTCAAACAGGAGTACCTTTTTTTAGCAAAAGGTTTAAACTACCCAAAAACATATTTTTTGTGTCTTCACCATACAGGGCGTAAAAACATTATCAATAATGTGCGAAAACTAGTCCGTCCCTGGCAAACTAAAGAAGCGACATAAGTTTTAAGAGCACTATTGTAAGAGGTCTTTACTGGTATGCATCATACTAAAATATTATCAAATTATACAAAGCGCTTTAAAAGTTATTCACGAAAAATCGATTTCTAGCTGCCCCCTTTAGGGGATCATATCTCCACAGGGAGGGCTTAAACGAAAATTTTTATAGGAACTTGTCGTGTTATTTTCATCTGTTCCATACGAGTGCGAGAGATTTCCACATTTTCCCGGACACCCTGTATATTAGTTTTCAAAGTATTTATTGTTAGGTTAAGTTTTATAATTGACGCATGCTTTGTTCCTTTCAAGGAACCTATGTATTGAAGAATTGAAATAAATAAATAAATAAATAAATATTAATACTATTTACCTTGCTTTTTAAAATAAAGTTTTGGCAAGTTTTTAAGAAATTGCAACGGATTCATCGCAATCCAAACCGAGTTTTAAATTTTACTGGCTAAGAGGAAAGTTTGTAGCACTTTTCTGGTTTAAAGTTGGTAAATGGAGTTGAGTTATTTTAAAAACTATGTAGCTATAAATATCTATAAAACAAGTTTTCCCTCGCTTTAAAAGTTGTATACATTATATTGTTAGTTAGATTTTTAAATGTTAATAAAGTTTGCATTAAAATAAACAAATAAAGTAAATATAATTATAATACAGTATTAAAAAAATATTTTAGAGTTCGGTTTTATTGTTTATGCGTTCTTAGAAAAGCGGAAATAGGATTTTCCTACGACCACTTGTGAAAATAGCAAATATCACACTGGTTTCATGCATAGAAAATGCGTTATATCACACTAGTGTTGCAAAGTACTTTACCAGAGACAACAATGAGACGAGTAACTGGTCCTAACAATTTGTCCATTGTATTTATCTTTTTCTGGTTAACGCAAGTTCCAATAAATATGTCTTTGTCTTTCATCATGGCAGGCTATCGTAGATGGAGCAATCATCGCTTTGCCCTGGTTGCCAAGTTGTTTACAATTTCTGCATGTAAACTTTATTGTCCTTTTTGGCTCACATCTAATTAAGAGAAAGAAAATATACCATGAATCGAATATTTTTAACTTGACAAACGTTGCCGCAGGCAGTCACGCCGAAATGTTATTCGATATTTGTGTTTGATATTTTTCAATGGCCGATTTGTTTGGACAGTTTGTTTACATTTTCTGTGATTTATTGTGTATTTCGTGGTTTTTACCTTTAATTGGACTTTGAATATTGACTTTTATTAGTAATCACAGTGTATATATTAAATTTGTGCTTTTCAACAGATAATTTAAGGTAATATTGATATGGTTATCTGTAAGAAAAATCTTTATAAAAACCAAATAGATTTAATTAGGTGTGTGTAATTAATGAACTAAACCTCAATATTTTATATTAATAGAAAACAAAAACAAGTACCTAACATTAAGGGCAAAAATAGCACAGCTATATAATTTGAATTTGGCGGGCAAACGATAAAGTCGACTCACGCGCCATCTGCGTTTACATTCCTTGATGACAGACAAGGAAGGCCCAGCAGCTATCTCTCTCTCGGATAATTTATTTACATTTAGTTGCTCGTCTCATTGTTGTCTCTGACTTTACAGAACTAGTGTTGCAAAGTACTTTACAACACTCGTGTGATATATATTATGATGCCATTCTAAAAATTGCTATTGGTTTTGCAAGTGACATATTTATTGTAGTGACAGTAAAAAAAAACTTTTACTTACCTTAAACAGTAGAACCCAAATTAGCGAAAATTATCTTATTAACGTTAAGTTACTACAAAGTATAAGCGTTCTTCTGATATTAAAAAGAGTAATAATAAAATTTCCGAAAAATAAAATAGACAACCACAAAAAACAACTTTCACTGACTGCTCGCTCAGTGGCACAGTGTTAGTCAGGTAAGTAGATCAAATTAAAAATCTCCCTCCTACCTTTGAGCACGCACTTTATAGAGACAGCCTTGCCGCTTGACCGTTCCACCTAAAGCGCCAGAGAAAAACTCCTATAGATTAAATTCCTTTCTCTCTGTCTTCTCAAACAACTAGTTAATTTTTTTTTATCCCTTAATTAAACCTGAGGCTAATACACACTTTATTAATCCACTTTCTTATATCCATTTACAAATAGAATCAGATTCCATATTTTGCATAGTATTACTGACGTTTAGTAGTCGTTTTTTTCTTACTGCATTTACAATTTTCATATTTTTAATATTTTTTTCAAAAATATGAGGAAAAAATGTAATTTTTACTTAATTTTACATGTGATGTTTAGTTTTATTAACACGTTTTACCAATTTTACCCCACACATCACCCCTTTTCATTCCCCGGTCCCGTAAGTTTGTTTACTGATATTTTTTTAAAAACGGATTATATTGGATATGCGCCACTTACGTTTTATTTAGAAGAGTGTCTAAAATATGTAAGTATCAATAATTATTAAAAACCCTTAAAATAACAGAAAACCGTATTAAACTATTACCAGTATTACCTAACCAAACCACACAATTTTTATTAAGTGAGGGCCTTTTTAAATTCCATAAAAATAAAAGTTATATAATAGCTTCTAGGTAGGTGGTTTTCGATGTAAAAATATTGCCAAAACAGTATAATATAGCAGTGAGGAAAAGTACATATCACACTAGTGTTACAAAGTAAAAATCACCATAGTGTTGCAAAGTTCTCAATTGTTTTTTATTTTTTCTGTAAAGACAAACTTTAATTTTTTTTCGTAGATAATTTGTGGTCGTAGGAAAAATAGTGTACAGTACTCGTGTGAAAATGACTTTCTTACACGAGTGAAAATATTGTAGCACGAGACGTTAGCCGAGTGCGACAAACCCACGAGTTTGTCATTTTCCACACTTGTAATGTAATATACTATTTCTCTGTATACATGTAATTTACTTACCCCTATCTTAATACGACACACTCGAAAATTTCTGACGTATAAATTTTATTTTTACGATCGACCTTGTATACGGGGCTCATTTCTTAACCGGGTACAAGGTATCCCCGGTATATTAATCTGCCACGCTGTTGTAAATCCCGAAAACTCTTCTTGGGCTCCCCTTCTATAAGAAGGTTTATTTTTTATCCCAAATAAAATCTACAATCAATTTTCTTTAATTTCAGGTTACTCAAGGAACAATATCTCAGTCTGCGTTCCCGAAGCAAGCAGGATACGTATTTATCGTTGGAAATTGCAGGGCCTGATTTGAAACTTATACATGCTGCAGAGAACGGAACGGATGTGGTCAGAATACCAGCAGGATTGAACGATGCTCGCTGGCATCAAATTGCCATTAGGTATTTGTTTTTTCCCAAAAAAACTGGCTTTCATTTAAGTAATTTTTTGTGTTAACCGTATTCATCGGAGTGGTTTAAACCGCATTTGAAATGACAATATAAATATGACGGTTAGATAACAATAGGTATTCAAATGTCAAAACATTTCAAAACCGTATTAACACGAAAAAACGACTTTAGTATAGAAGGAACAGTTTAAAAATGTAAATTCGGTGCTCTTTGATAAGAAAAAAAATCATCAAAAAGTTTAAAGCAAATAAATCGGCATGCTTGATTCGCGGCCGCCTTTGCTATATTTCTTTATGATATGCCGGTTAATGCACCTTGTCATCGCACTATGGGATAGAAATTAATTTTTTTGGTCAAAATTCTGAAACTTACCAATCTAACTTAAAATGAGGTGCTTTTTACTGAAAAAAATATTGAAAAAAATATTATAAATTATTACAAATGCTTTTTGGAAACCTAAAACTTATTATATGTTATTATACATTTACACTCCTTAACATTATTATTTTTTATTGTACAAAATAAACTAAAATGTCAGCTTGTTTGGTTAATTCGGTAGTATTCTAATCAGTACTCCGATGATTATTATCTCATGATATACAGGGTACGACAAGGGGTATCATTTTTTTAATGGAATACCCTGAATATTTTATTACTACCAAAAAAATCTTTTAAAATGCTTTCAAAAAATACTACATTTGATGTGTCTACCTCAATTAGTTTCGGAAATATGACCATCCAAATCTGAAAAATAATTTTAAATTATTCTTAGAAGCGTAATAGAGATACTTTTTCCCAACTTTCTAAATTTTTTAATGTATAAAATAAATTAAAAACACTGTTTTGTTGGGTAGATTTTGTAGAATCCATATCTTTCATCAGAAAGCTTTTATCTTTTAGGATATACAGTGTGGGACAAAACATAATAATTTTTAAAACGGAAAACCTTGTAAATTATAAAAATCTTGTATCTGTCCTTACACTCAGAAGTAGCAAAAGTAGGAAGGCAATTGTAAGTACAAAAACTGATAAAGAAAAAGGAAAAAAAAATCGTTGACATAAGTAGCGAGACTTCGCGAGACTGCATCGGAAACACAACAATAGCTCTTATTATTTAAACTCTTTTACTTTTTTTAGTAAACTAGGCTAATAATAAACTAAGTAGATTAAATTTTGTATATTTATGTTTACTCAAAATACATTTTCAAGTTTCTTATTACCCCAATAGAAGTCGTCATATCCTTTTATAATTTTGCATACATGTAGTTTGGAGTATCTACTTGTGAAATACCCAGCATAAGCCATTAAAATTTTAAAGTTGCTTTTTGGCCAAAATAATGGATTTCTATCCCATAGTGTATTGGCGCGTGGCTGTAAAGGGTAGCGGCGCCTTTGTATAAAATAGTCCGATTGCAGGCGGCCTTTTTATGTTTTTTGTATTATTTTCAAAGGGTACCGAATTTGCGCTTTTAAAATGTTCTTACTATACGTATAGGTACTTACATGTAAAGGACGATCGTTTTTTAAGTCGGCACTATTGCTACCTTCTTTATTATTGGAGATACGAAGTCGGTTAAATTAGCATATTGGTGCATAGTGGCGAGCATGGTGTAGAGACTAAAGTATCAGCCTCTCACCGCAGCGATCCGGGTTCGAATCTCGGTTCCTTCCACTGATTTTTAATAGCTCGTCACCTCACAGATGGTAATAGCAAAGCCTCTGTGTAGTATTCTGCCAATTCTAGGTAGTAGTTATTTTAAAAATAACGTCCGTGGTGGCACTACCGCGTTGTCTAAAAGGTGCTGTAAAATGCAAAACTGTATGTTTCAGTGCTTGGATAACATTGACGTGAACAGGGTAAAAAATGGGTTAAACATCCAATAACCCGGCACTCACGGTACTTTGGTATTTAGGCATAAGCCTTCGTGAGATGTCACAAAGATTAAAAAAAAATAATAGTGCCATATTTTCCGCTGATTAACGTCCTGCCAACAAAAAAAAATTTTGGGGTTCTAGGGGATGCCATTCCCCAGACAAGAGAACAATATTCCAGGGAGGGTCGAATTTGGGACACATACAAAGTGTATAAATTGAAAGGAGAAAAATACTTACTAATACAGATACAATGTGTTTATGCCAGTTAAGGTTATTCTCAAATGTGACGCCCACAAGGTTGAATGTGCCCCCGCTCTGCAAAACCTGGTCACTCATAAGCAAAGGGTGAGTGTTTGATGATTTTTTTCGCGACAAGGAACATGATTGTATTTTGGATGCATTAAATTGAACGAGATTTTTGGCGTCCCAATCCAATATCAAATTGAGATCCTGTGAAAGAGATATCTGCATCGCCCTGCGTTTGCTTTTCAAGTCGGGTTGAGAGATTGGTTTGAGAACCTGAAAAGTGGAGTGAAGGGTACTATCGTCAGCATAACTATAAATGGGATTGGTTGTGGAAGAAAGAAGGTCGTTGATGTGAAGAAGAAACAAAATTGGTGGTAGTACTGAACACTGAGGCACTCCAGCATTAATTTCGTAAAAGCTTGAAGAGTGGCCATCAGCAATAACTAATATACGTCGATTGGAAAGATAACTGGAGAGCCAAGAGCAGAGTTTAGTTGGAGGACCGTAGAAGGGAAGTTTATTAAAAAGTGCGTCATGCGTCATTGATCTTTATGTTAGCATAAAAGAATTTGTATTTTTAAATTGAGCGGCTGCAGTATGCGTAAGCAAAGAAGACCTTCCGCTTGAAATAAACAAATATTATCAGCGGAGCATTTATATTGTACAAAAACTTGTTCCAAAACGCTGTTTACCACAAAA
>JACEGR010008450.1:17500-36853 GCA_014170235.1 Listronotus bonariensis | reverse complement strand
GTCTCTACACTGTCCCAGGAGTCACCCATTTCAATATATAAAAGTATTTCCATAACACCCTGTATATAATTTTTTTGTTTTTAATGCTTACAGTAAAATTAAGATGAAATACGGTATACAACACCATAATTTAAAAGTTTATATTAATTACTTACGTATTTCTGGTGGTTTTCCGATGGACACACATTAAAGCCAAGTATTCTCTTTTTCCTAATTTTGGTTAAATGAGGCCGCAGTTATATAAAATGACGATAGGTAGCACTCATTTACCAGGAATACCGACTTACCAACAGTGTACAGAATGGGCAAAATTGGGCGTTTTTTGGGCTATCTCGATTTTGGAGAAACTAAAAATGGCGTAGTCAGAATTTTAATAAAATTATTTATCTAAGAGATACGAGGGGAAATTGAAAAATTGTCGTTTTTGATTTTCCCTATATATCCTTTAATATAGAAAATAGCAAAAAAGCATAAAGACAATTTTTGTAGAACTTTTTACGTAGAATCTGCAGAAAGTATTTTATTATTTATACCGCGTTAAAAAGTTACGATGCTAACTTGATGTTTTTCTTATGGAACACCCTGTATATTTTTTTACTGATTAATAGTCCTTGTCACTTCAATAACAAATATATATATATATATATATATATATATATATATATATATATATATATATATATATATATATATATATATATATATATATATACAGAGATTCTAAATTCTTGGGAATTCGGTCTTGGGCTGAAGTAAAACTCTTTTTTACTAATCGCCGAGCTTTCGGAAATTTATTTTTTCCTTTTTCAAGGCTACAATATAAAGAAAAATCTTTTACAATCAAAAATTAATCTACAAAAGCAACCTATTGTTTTAAAAACGGTAATATTTAACAAAAAAAAAACTTACGTGCAAAGTGAGTTTTCTTAAGGCTAGAGTTGTAATAAAAAACATAATCAATTTATTGTTTTACATATTTCTTCTAACAATTTTTGAAATTTAACTTTTTAAATTTTTTTACATTTTAGTGTTTTCTAGAACATCTTAATAAATACTGTTAAGTTATTACATATTGAAATCAATATCGGTAGCAATGTTATCAGGACAAAATTCCTTTGCAGGGTTTTTTTCTTTTTTTGGTTGTTGATCGAAAAAGATGTATACAGTATGGATTTTGGAACTTTACAAATTTTTTTTTTTTTCCTTATATATTTTATACATTATTATAGTGATAAGGCAGGATACAAAAACTTATTTTGACTAAATTAATTATCGTTTTGTTTTAAGTTTTCTAAGAGGCTATAATAAATTATGCTTAGATCATCAATATCTTTTCTTTTATTTATTTATGCAACTACTATCCAGGAAAATCTCCACCATTTCCAAATGGCCAAAACTAAATGCATCTCCACCATTTCCAAATGGGCAAAACTAAACAACAAATTGGCTTCAATGAGAAACAGAAAAATTTATTTCTTAGCATGTAGATCCAATGGCATTACACCCTCTCACATTTCTAACAATACAAAAAATCTACCTAACCTAAATGAAACAACAAATGTAAGAACAGGACAACACACCATGGACTTTTTAATAAGGTTGGATAGAAAGATTTTAAATTTAGAAATTGATACAACTTTTAAAAACATAGAGCAAATAGAAAGATCTCTGAAAGACTTAACTCATAATATAAATCAAAAAATACCTTTAACAATGTTTAATCAATTTTGCAACTTTCAAAATATCTCATATAAAAATAAATTTAAAAAAATTAAAAGAAACAATATAAAAAAACTTAATAACCTTAAAAATTTAGAAAGCAACAAACTGATCAATACAAAGGAAAACTGGATTAGAGATCTTTCTGGATGCGACATTCCATCAGATATTTAAAATTTTTTAGCTTTGGGGCATAATTTTAGCATTGAACCTACTTCTAAAGACATTGATTTAAAAAAATTCTTAGCTGATATTGAAAACATAATTTTCAGGTATCCTGAAAATAACATAAATATCTTAAGGGCTAAAGTAACTAATGTCATAACTAATTTTGTGAATAAACCTGCCCATAATAATTTTCTACAAAGTTTATTTTTTAAAACAATTTTTTTTAAACTCATTCTGACTTCGTTGTTTCCAAAGCCGACAAAGGTACGTAACAGTAATTATAAAAAAGAACAATATAAAGCTAAATCACAAAAAAGTTTGTCAGATAACACCTATTACATACTTTTAAACAGAAATCCAACATCCACTTTCCACCAAAAAGCAAATAAGTGAGTTTCTACCTTAAAAACTCTAAAAAAATAACCCCAGAGCAAGCCAAACAACTTACTATATACAATCAAACTTCCCCAAAATTTTATGGGTTACCAAAAATACATAAAACAACAGTGTCACTAAGACCAATTATCTCATCAATTAATGCACCAAATAGTAAGTTGTCTGAATTTGCTACTAACATATCAATTAACAAAATTTAACTAAAGACAGTTTTGTGTTTTTTGATTTTATAAACAATTATCAATTACCACCAAATTATGTAATAATTAGCCTGGACGTAGTGTCACTTTATAGTAATATTCCCTACTATTTAATAAAAAAGTATTATTAAACATTGGCCACAAATATCATATAATACCAATTTAACACAAAACCAATTTCTGGAGATAATAGAACTGATTTTTGACACAACTTATTGCAAATTTAATGATCAATTTTATAAACAAATCTTGGGCACTCCTATGGGAGCTACAATCTCACCCATAGCCTCACAATATTTTATGGATGACTTGCTAGAAGAATGTATTCTAAAATTAAGTTTTCAGTTGCCTTGTTTTTTTAAAAATATGTCGATGACATTGTAACTTCTGTTCCTAACAATGGCGTTGAAGAAATACTAAACATTTTCAACAGCTATAACGTCAATATTCAGTTCACTATAGAACGTGAAACAAACAACAGTGTCCCCTTTTTAGACACTAAACTAATAAGGACAGAAAACAATGTAATAAAGGTAGACTGGTATCAAAAACCAACTTATTCTGGTAGATATATGAACTATCGTTCATACCACACAAAAAAAAATAAAAATCAATCTTGTTCTAGTATTAAAAAACAGAATACAAAAAATTTGTCATCCATCATATATTAATAAAAACATAAAAAGCTCTACTCTATCTTATTGGACAATGGTTATCCAAAATCTTTTCTTAATAAATTTTTACACAACTCTATTAATACCAATAATTTAAATAATAACAATAGAACAATACAAGTTAACAATCTTTCTAACAATGAACAAAGTTTAGCTATTTCTCCAGAAATTCCGCCTTTTTATTCAATAATAACCAACCAACAAGCACTCCTCAAAATAGTAGTGCCTTATCAACTGAAAATCAAGCTTCTTATTTTTTTCACTACCATATTGCGGTGAAACTTTTCACAAATTAGCAAAGATTTTAACTAAACTTACAAGCCTCAAAATAAGTGGCAAACAAATTTTAAAAATTGGAAACACTTTTTCCAGGCTAAAAGATAAAGACAGTGTTTTGAAAAAATCGAATGTTGTTTACTCTCTTCAATGCATAGAATGCAACAGTAACTATTTAGGACAGACTTCCACTGTTTTACAGCAACGAATTACCAGACATAAGAGCGATTGCAGGCTCAATAAAAAAACTGGTACCCTACCTATCTGAACATGTCCTTAAGACTAATCATAACATTGATTTTGCCAACGCAAAGGTACTTAACACAGAAAAAAACAAAAACAAAAGACAGTTTTTGGAAATGGTGGAGATTTTGCTGGATAGTAGTTGCATAAATAAAAGAAAAGATATTGATGATCTAAGCATAATTTATTCTAGCCTCTTAGAAAACTTAAAACCAAACGATAATTAATTTAGTCAAAATAAGTTTTTGTATCCTGCCTTATCACTATAATAATGAATAAAATATATAAAGAAGAAAATTCAAAATGGTTTTTCAAAAAATTTTTTTTGTAAAGTTCCAAAATCCATACTGTATACATCTTTTTCGATCAACAACCAAAAAAAAGAAAAAAAACCCTGCAAAGGAATGTTGTCCTGATAACACTGCTACCGATATTGATTTCAATATGTATTAACAGTATTTATTAAGATGTTTTAGAAAACACTAAAATGTAAAAAAAATTAAAAAGTTTAATTTCAAAAATTGTCAGAAGAAATATGTAAATTAATAAATTGATTACCTTATTAGTAGAAATTTTTATATACAGTCAGTGATAAAATTTAACATAAACACAACATTTTTGGACGATTACGAAAATGATTATAGTATACATATATTACATACATAGCGAAACAATTTTAAAATTTATTAATAAAAGGCAGCAGCAGTTATGAATATTATTTTTGTTTTTTTTTTGGAATTTAAATGATTTAAAGGAATTTATTTCTTTGTGCCGTTCAGGATAGTGACATCTATGATGGTATATTAAAGAAATATATGTTAATCCACCGCATAAAATTTCGGAGATTTTTTAGATTGTTCTCATGCCAGAGTATCAATTTAATGGTATTATTAAAAGGTGGCAGAATTTGTAGGTTTAAGTATTTTTGTTGATTTAAATTGTTCTTACAAATGTTTTTATTATTATTTTTTTATATAAATAAATAGTTACGTAATATGCTAGAAATCAACTGAGCAGATTGTAGTATAATTTGCTAATTTTTTTGTGTCAGTTTTTGCGTTTACCGTGTTTTTACGCTTTTGAATACATATCATTTCCTAAAATTCTCTTTTTTTTGTATTACTTTCAGTTTTTAGAATTTTTGTGTTATTGAAGTCAAATGAATGGTTTTGTTCTTGTGTGTGATTTGTAAGAGCTGTTTTGTTTTTTTTGTCGTATTTGTGAGCATTGAGTCTATTTTTAAGATACTGGCTAGTTTGTCCAATGTACACATTTTGGCAGTTTTCACAAGGGATCTCATAAATTATATTACTTTTCTTATTTTTGTCAATTTTGTCTTTTAGATAACTGAAATTTTGTTTTAAAAGATTGTGTCCCTTATGAGCCACTGTAATATTTTCTTTTTTGAATAGTTTTTGAAGGTTTTCAGATAATTGTGGTACGTAAGGTACCTAATGAAAGATAATGTGTTGTTTTGGCACTATTTTTTTGTTGTTTTTGCATACTATTATAAAATTGCTAAATCCTTTTTTGAAAATAGAGTTTATTAGGTGTTCTGGATAATTATTTAGTCTTAAGGCGTTTTTGCCTTTTCGATTGCCTTGCTTCTAAAATTGGGATCACTTAACTTTATTGCCCTATCAGCTAGGCCTATAATAACTGAGTTTTTTGGGATAAGGGATGTTGGGACTGTCATTTTCTGCTTCCATTGCAAACTGTTATTTATTGTGGTAACTGTTAAAAGTTTTGTCTAACTTGTCTTGCAGTCGTCGACATAACGAAAGAAAAATGGCAGGTGAAAGTCTTATTTTGTATTTATAATTGTTTCCTCAAGATCTTCAGTGACTAGCCGTGCTACTACACTTGAGATAGAGGACCCCATAGCACATTTGTCGATTTGTTTGTAATATTTGCCGTTATATAAGAAATAGGTTAAATTTAATGTTTTTCGACGGCTTCTAAGAAGTGTTTTAGGGGAATATTGTATTCATTTTTTATCGTACTCAGTAGATTTCATTATTACTGTTTTGTTTGACTTATCAGGTATTAAGATTTTTAAGTCTGGATTATTTTTTATAAATATTTTTGTGTTTTTTTTTAATTTGTGACATAAGGTAGTTTGTGTGCTATTTTTTTATACAACAATCTGCTCAGTTGATTTCTAGCATATTACGTAACTATTCTTTTCTCTTCTAACTTTTTGAAATAAAGATTGTTTATTATTATTTATTTATAAAAAAAAATAATAAAAACATTTTTAAGGGCAATTTAAATCAACAAAAATACTTAAACCTACAAATTCTGCCACCTTTTAATAATACCATCAAATTGATACTCTGGCATGAGAACAACCTAAAAAATCTCCGAAATTTTATGGGGTGGATTAACATATATTTCTTTAATATACCATAGATGTCGCTATCCTGAACGGCCATAGCAGCTGCTGCCTTTTTATTAATAAATTTTAAAATTGTGTCGCTATGTATGTAATATAATATTATGTATACTATAATCCTTTTTAGGCCACATCTAAACCATATATATATATATATATATATATATATATATATATATATATATATATATATATATATATGGTTTAGATGTGGCCTAAAAAAGGATTATAGTATACATAATGTCATTCGTTTTCGAGTTACGATTTTAAATTTCCCCTCGTACCTCTTAGATTAATAATTTTATTTAAATTCTGGCTCCGCCATTTTTGGTTTCTTCAAAATTGAGCCCGTAACACCTATATCAGTTTTTTAATAATTATAGTAATAACTGAGATGGTCCATAAAAACGCCCAATTTTGCCCATGCTGCACAGTGTTTTCATTTACATTTCGCCACCCACTTCATCTATAAGCAAAAAGGATAGAAAAAAAAAGACCTGTATAAAAGTTTCTTACTTTTTCATCGTTTATCTTTTGAGCATAAAAAAATAAACAGATAAACATCAAAGACTTAAAAAAAAATTAAAGTTTAAAAATTGTATTTCTATTATACCTACCTACGGCATCGATTGGCACTAATAGTCTGGGGGCCAGGGCTGTTTTGTGGCCGATCAGTGTCCACGCAGTTTTAGAGTGTATTCCTATGAATTTTGACCTGCTGATTTTAAATTTTAAACAGCTTTTGTGTCGGAAGTGACGGGAATTTGTTATAACCAATTTAATTGTTTATAAGGCTTTAGCTCCTAAACTAAAAGAGATGGAAATATTTTTTTAATAAAATTTATTCCTTGAAAAAATCTACAAAATGACGTTTTATAAGAATTAATCTGATTGTTAGAACCGAAGATATGGCAAAATTAGTGCAAAAACATTGCAAAATTTGCAAAAATCACGGGATATAGGCAAATTTTCACTTATAACTTGGCTTGATTTTGAGTAAAGTAACTCTGTAATAGCTCAAATTAAAAGGAAAATTACAAGTTTTAAAACTACGCCTAATTTTTTAATTAAAATTAAAATATATTTATAGCAAAGATATTACAATTTTAAACGGATATTTTTAATAAAAACAGGCACATAATTTGTTTATAAGGTTTTTTAGCTACTAAAAGTTTACAATATAGCAAAAGCAAGTTACATATTTAAATTGCACGATTCAAAACAAAGAATGTGGTGTATAATATGTATAATTTAAACACATTTTTTTAATTGAATATATGTTCTCTATTGGTTTGGCTAACTAAACAAAAAAATAAAAATAAAAAAAAATAAAAAGGTAAATAAAAAACGAAAAAATCGACGTTTCGGTGGCAAGTCTACAACCGTTGTCAAGATATTTTAATTATTTTTTTCGAGTTTTTAATTTATTTATTTTAAACTCTTTTTGTTTTTTTTTCTTGGTTTTTAATCTGTCTTGGCGTGTACCCAAATAAATAAAATTTATTATATTTTTTAAAGGGATAAATCAGTTTTAAAGTGCGCGCGTGTCCTTACGCGCCGAACGGCTATAACCGTATACAGGGTGTCCAAGAATAGGTGGGCAATCTTTTGGATTCATATAGAACACATAAAAATAATTTGATAAGTTTATATACAATATTTTCCTAAAGTCCCTTTTTACAGAGATATGTGCCCTTAAAGGACGCTACTGAAAATCGATTTTTCTTGAATAACTTTTATATCACTTGGTTTAATGAAAAATGTTTTTTATATGGATAAATAGCAGTTAGAACAGCTAAAAATTATCCTTGAAAAACATTTACTACTTACTTAGTTTGCCAGGAGCGGACTTACCCTTACACAATAGTACTAATTATTTTTACACCCTGTATAATAAAGGAATATAAATATCATTTTTAAATAGCTTTAAATCTTAGCTTAAAAAAGGTACTTTTATTTGATATGGATAAAGTGAAGGGTTTTCGAGAAAAACAACATTTTGATTAAATAGGGTTGTAATTAATTTGTCGGTCAGACATAGGCTCCCTCTTATTTCATGCATTCCCTAGCTTTAATTATCGAGGATTATGGGATCCTCCACGATGCTGCGACATTATTTTTAGTTTCGTGAAATTAAAAATAAATCTTTTAGTATCTACCATTTTTAACAGAATAACCTATGGTTTTTAGATGTCCCTACTAAATATTTTTTTCTTGTAAACGCTTTATTTTATTGACATCTAACAAGAGTACCTTTTTTAACTAATGGTAGGGGAGCCCAAGAGGGAATTTCGGGATTTACTACAGCGCGGCATATTAATATACCGAAGGATACCTTTACCGATCATAAAAACAAAAATATATTCATCAGAAATTGTCGAGTGCGTCAGATTAAGATAGGGTGAGTTAATTACATGCTAAACAGTGTATATTCCACTAATCTGATAATTTAAGACGTCGTCAGATTCGGTTTTTTGAAGGTGACTATTTTTTAATTTTAAAGAAAATAAATTAGGGATACCTAAAAATATAATATACGATAAGATCCAAACGATTTTCACAAGCCGAAATAATAGTAGTATTATTTTGTCATATTTAAAAGTCTAGTCGCTTTCCCCACCGATGAAAAGGTATACATTATATAACATTTTTTTTTCCTTTCATCTAAGCTTTGCAACCCAATAGGTCTCTATGACGCTCGAGTAAATCCCCATTTAGCATCCTGGGATCCCCTACTATAAGGATTTAAGCTATTTAAAAATACTTTTTTATTTCTTTACTATACAGGATGTAAAAATAATTAACACTATTGTGTAAGGGTTGGTCCGCCCCTGGCTAACTAATAAAGGCAAATGTTTTACAAGGACGCCATTTCAAAGAGTCCTTACGTATATTTATCATATTACAAAATTATTTCAATATACCAAGTATTATAAAAGTTATTCAAAAAAATGCTTTTCGGCGGCGTCTTAAGGGCACATATCAATGTAAAGAGGGGCTTTGGGAAAAAAATATAGGAACTTGTCACATTATTTTGACGTGTGTATGTAAATCCGAGGGACTGCCCACATATTCGTAAACACCTTGTACAATAAGTGTGAGTGAGCGTAAGACCATGAATTACAATTTTTTCGACAATACGATTTTTTTTCACTAAAATGAATAAATACTTATTTTATTTACCTAATTTATTTCTTACACATGTTCTTCTTTATTTGTTATTATTTTTTTAATAATTAAGAAAAAAAATGTACATACATGACTTGTAGTCGAAATTAATATTCACACTTATGGTATTGTCGCACTCGGCTATCGCGTCGTACGATAGCATTTTCACTCGTGTACAGGGTGGCTCTGAATTCGACGCTCATCATTGGGATTTCGGAAACCGTAAGAGATGCAGGATCGGTTAAATGAAGGCAAAGTTGCGCAATTTAATGCTCAATAAAATGCCGTTTTGCGTTTTAAAAATTCCGAGTACTTCCGAAGATATTCGAAAAAAACGGAATTTTCAATTTTGGTTTCTATTGTTTCCTGGCTATATTTGTTAAGATAACTTAAAATGAAAAACATGTTTTTATGGCCACTTTTTCTGCTCTATAATTCAGTGTGATTAAATATTGAATCTGACGTTTCGGCTTCTGGCGACCATCATCAACTTAATTTTTTTAAATACGGACCTGATATTTTTTTCAATTTAATTAAATCCTTTCATCACTCTTAAAACACTATATATCGCCACTTTGATATTTGCCGACGTTTCGTACAGAAAATTCGATCCCCAGAATATTGCATATTTATTTAACCATAATACGGCCCTGAACTACATTTTTAGGTAAAAAGGTAAAAAAAAGAATAAACTTATTACATATTCATAATGTTTTATTGCAACTCATTGATATCTAACAGCGGAAATTACTTTATTAACAGAAACTAACCAGCAGGTACGAATTCAAGGGAGAACTTCATTTAATGTATGGATTGGTATGTGGAGGAACAAAATTATTGGACCTTTCGTTTACGAAGAGACCTTAACTTCCGAACGATATCTAAATTTGATTAGGAATGATGTCTTAGACGCCCTAGATAATCAACTTTTGGCAGTATTTCAAGAAATATGGTGGCAGCAACACGGAGCTCCTGCCCACAATGGAAGGGAAGTAGCTCAATTCCTTTACCATATATTTCCTAATAAATGGTTTTGCAAGATGGCCCGCTAGGAGCCCAGATCTTAGTCCCCTAGATTATTTCCTTTGGGGATATCTTAAGAACCGTTTATTTAAAAATGCACCTCACGACCTTTAAGTACTACGACAAAATTTGATAAGGGAAGTCGCTGCCATTCCTGCGAGAACAATTAATCGAGCTGTATTAATAATACAAAGCAAAGCAAGAAAATGCATCGAGGCGGAAGGTTATCTCTTTGAACACTTATAATAGTGATTAAATTATGTTTATTTTTAATATGGGCATCAAGATAGTATTACAAATTGTTTATGTAAGCTGATTTGTTGTCTACCTTTTTGTATCTTATGTCTAATATTCATGAAATTTTCGGTTAATAAAGTAATTTCCGCTGTTAGATATCAATGAGTTGCAATAAAAAGATTACGAATATGTAATAAGTTTATTCTTTTTTTTTACCTTTTTACCTAAAAACGTAGTTCAGGGCCGTATTATGATTAAATAAATATGCAATATTCTGGTGATGGAATTTTCTGTACGAAACGTCGGCAAATATCAAAGTGGCGATATATAGTGTTTTAAGAGTGATGAAAGGATTTAAATAAATTGAAAAAATATCAGGTCCGTATTTAAAAAATTAAGTTGATGATGGTCGCCAGAAGGCGAAACGTCAGATTCCATATTTAATCACACTGAATTATAGAGCAGAAAAAGTTGCCATGAAAACGTGTTTTCCATTTTAAGTTATCTTAACAAATATAGCCAGGAAACAATAGAAACCAAAATTGAAAATTCCGGTTTTTTTCGAATATCTTCGGAAGTACTCGGAATTTTTAAAACGCAAAACGGGATTTTATTGAGCATCAAATTGCGCAACTTTGCCTCCATTTAACCGATCCTGTATCTCTTACGGTTTCCGAAATCCCAATGATGAGCGTCGAATTCGAGCCACCCTGTACATATATCACTTTCGACACTTGTTATGTATTAAACTCTTGTATAAATGCTAAAGAACTTAAATTAAAAATTTAAGTAACGAATAAATGTGTATTAAAAACTAATAGTTGCAGCTACTAATTAAACAAGTATAATCTTATTTTAAAAATGCGCGACAACTTAAAAGTATTTTCCTAGGTATTTTCATACTGTACATACATCATTATAAATATTAATTCAATCAAATAAGAAAATATGTTAAAAATAAATTAGGTTAATAAAAGAAGTATAAATTAATTTTAGTGAAAAATAATATTGTATTTTTGAAAATATTGTAATTCATGGCCTTACGTACACTCATACTTATTATATACGGTTTTAGCCGTGCGGCCCGTAACGACTCGCGCACTTTAAAACTGATTTATTATATTAAAAAACATATTTAAATTATTATATATTATACAGAAAATTCTTTGTCCTGAATCGTGCAATTTAAATATGTAGCTTGCTTTGCTATAATGAACACTTTTAGTAGGTGAAAAACCGTATAAACAAATAATATGCCTTTGCTATAAATTATATTTTAATTTAAAATTACAATTTGGCTTGGTTTTAAAGCTGGTAGTTTTTCCTGCAATTTAAGCTATTACAGAGTTACCTTTCTCAAAATCAAGCCAAGCCATAAGTAAATATTTGCTTAAATGCCGTAATTTTAGCAAATTTTGAAATGTTTTTGCATTAATTTTGCTATATTTCCGGTTCTAACAAATAGATTAATGATTATAAAATGTCATTTTGTAGATTTTTTTGTAAGGAACAAATTTTATTACAAAAACATTTTTCAATCTCTTTTAGTTTAGAGCTAAATCCTTATAAACAATTAAATTGTTTATAACAAATTCCCGTTACGTCCGAAACATAAGTATGTTTAAAATTCGAATTCAGCGGGTCAAAATGCATAGGAATACACTTTGAAACTCCTTGGACACTGATCGGCCACGAAACAGTCCTGGCCCCCAGACTATAAGGTGAGACTGTAGATGTAAGTAATGCAAATTATACCTTGGTCTAAATGGCCATATGTTCAAAACTATTGGATGGATTGGAATGTGCTATTTTTGTAAAGCTTTTTAAAAAACCTTTTGAAAAATAACAAAATATACAGTGTCCCATTAAAAAAAAATTACTTAATTATTTTTTTTAGTTTTTGATTTGTTTCTTTTTAATGCTCAAAAGATAATAGACGAAAAAGTATGAAACTTTTATGCAGGACGTTTTTTCTATTCTTCCTGCTCATAGTTTAAAGTAAGTAGCAAAATATAAATTAAAACCCTGTACACACTACGCCATTTATATTTTAACTTTAAAAATTATTGCGGTTAATCAACGGACATACGGTGCGACTGACTTTTCTGGAACCTGTTACAAATTCGAGCGGCACCATTAGGATCTCAAAGACGGTAAGAGATACAGGGTTAGGTAAATTAGGGCAAAGTTGCGCATTTTTATGCTTAACAATATTCCATTTTAAAAATTTAAAAATATGCAGCCGTTTCAAAATTATTCGGAAAAAGAAATTACGGAACAGTTTTTATTTGTCTATATGAAAAGATATTTAAAAACAAACGACACATTATTATAGCCACTTTTTTTCTATAAAATGATGTCTTTGCATTTAAGATCCGACGTTTCGTCTTTGAGCTACCATTATCAACTTTGTTTTTTAAATAGGCGACATATTTGGTTTTAAATTTAATTACCTCATTTCTGAATTCTAAATCTAACAACGTATCACACTTTACATTTATGGGACGTTTCGAACCGAAAAACCATCATTCACTATTTTGCCATTACAAATATGGGTTCTATCCCCAAACATTCGAACAAGTTTCTGCTCGCAGGTAAGTTTGCATCCATTTTCTATGACGAGTTACAATACAATATAGTTATGTAATATATACTTTTCCTACGACCACTTGTGAAAATAGCAAATAGCACACTGATTTCATGCATAGAAAATGCGTTATATCACACTAGTGTTGCAAAGTACTTTACAGCACTAGTGTTGCAAAGTACTTTACAACACTGGTGTGATACATATAATGATGTCATTCTAAAAACTGCTATTGGTTTTGCAAGTGACATATTTATTGTAGTGACAGTAAAAAAACTTTTTATTTACCTTAAACGGTAGAACCCAAATTAGCGAAAATCATCTTATTTTATATTTATTAAAATTTACGAAAAATAAAAACATAACCACAAAAAACAACTTTCACTGACTGGCACAGTGTTGTGCATTTACAATTTTTATATTTATTATATTTTGTATTATAATGTATAGTTGGTTGCCTAAGCATGATTGTCATAAATTAATAAATCTAGTGACTCAGGCATTCGACTATTGGCGCGGTGATTAGCCGTGGTGGTACAGTTCTGTTAAGATGGCTAAATTGTACTTTTGTGTATTTTTGAATAGTTTACTTTTATGAAATATAGTTCTTAAAAGTGCATTAATGGCTTTTTATTGTTAGCACAACAATAATACATATTTTTTCTTAAAAATATGAGGAAAAACTGTTATTTTTACTTAGTTTTACATGTGATGTTCAGTTTCATTAACTCGTTTTACCAATTTTACCCCACCCAGCACCCCTTTTCACTCCCCGATCCTGTAAGTTTATTTACTGATATTTTTTAAAAAACGGAATATTTTGGATATGCACCACTTACGTTTTATTTAGAAGAGTGTCTAAAATATGTAAGAATCGATAATTTTTAAAAACCCTTATAATAGCAGAAAACCGTATTAAACTATTAGCGTTATTACCTAACAAAACCATACAATTTTTATTAAGTGAGGGCCTTTTTAAATTCCAAAATGATAAAAGTTATATAATGCTTCTAGGTAGGTGATTTTCGATGTAAAAATATTGTCAAAACAGTATAATATAGCAGTGAGGAAAAGTATATATCACACTAGTGTTGCAAAGTAAATATCACCCTAGTGTTGCAAAGTTCTCAATTGTTTTTATTTTTTCTGAACAGACAAACTTTAATTTATTTATTTTTTGGTGAATAATTTGTGGTCGTAGGAAAAATAGTGTACAGTACTCGTGTGAAAATGACTTTCTTACACTCGTGGGTTTGTCGCACTCGGCTAACGCCTCGTGCTACAATATTCCCACTCGTGTGAAATTAGTCATTTTCCACACTTGTAATGTAATATACTATTGTGTTAATACGTATAAGTAAATGTATGTAAATTAAGAGTACACTAATTCTTGTAGGTTGTTAGTTGAATTATAGATAAATAAATAAATAAAAATAATAATAATGAGTAGTGATGGAGATAAATAGGTGTATACTTACTTTCAAATAG
Organism: Listronotus bonariensis; assembly: GCA_014170235.1. Classification (NCBI taxonomy): domain Eukaryota; kingdom Metazoa; phylum Arthropoda; class Insecta; order Coleoptera; family Curculionidae; genus Listronotus; species Listronotus bonariensis. Next base: position 22,279 of record JACEGR010008450.1, on the reverse strand, counting down.
AAATTTCCACGATCGTTTAAATTAAAACCGTAATTTTTAATGGCAAAATAGTGAAAGATGGATGTTCGGTCCGAAACGTGGTTTAAATATTAAGTGTGATATGTCGTTAAATTTAGAATTAAAAGACGAGTATATTAAGTTTAAAACAGTTTATTTATATTTCGCCTATTAAAAAAGCAAAGTTGATGATGGTGGCTCAAAGACGAAACGTTGGATCTAAAATAAAATTTGAACATATTTTTATTAATCAATAAACGTGTCAATGATAATGTGTCCTTTGTTTTAAAATATCTTTTTAAATAAAGTGGGATAAAAATGAAAACTCTTTCGATAATGTCGTTTTTCCGGATAATTTTGGAACAGCTGCAAAATTTTAAATTTATGAAACGAAATATTGTTAAATTTAAAAATGCGTAACTTTGCCCTAATTTACCCAACTTTGTTCTCTTACCGTCTTCCAGATCCTATAGCTGCCTCTTGAATTTGTAAGACCCTGTAACATACCACATTTTTTGCTTAATAAGTGTTATACCTATAAATTAATTACAGTTTTAAGTAACATGAAGCTATTGACACTATTGTTGCTTTACTCATATGCTTTAACTTCAAATTTTGACATAAAATTTATATCTCTACAACATTTCCCTATATCATTTTGTCGTATTTTAAAAAATAAAGGTATTTTACTCTTGCTCATGTTTCATATTTTCATTTATATTTTGCTCTGTATATTACGAATCAGAGTAAAATTTTGTATTTATTAGTTTTGGCCCATGCGACCAGTTTTTCCAGAAGGGCGTTTAAAGATTCCAAAATTTTTGGACCATTTGTCCTATTGTAACACCTATCCTTGGATTAAATTTAAAAGAAAATTTTGTTTGTCCGTTGTTTTTGTCCAGGAGTGTATATTTTTGCTTTTTACCAGGGACAAAGTAATTTAGCGCTAGGACAAATAAAAGTTAATTAAGCAATGTATACTTTCATTTAATCTCAACTCTTTTTTATATTTTATTTGGTTATATTATTACTTTAAATTTACATGCATTATGACTAAAGTAAGTGACCACATTTTTAGTCAGAAAAAGCAAGACAAATGAGAAATCATTTTTGAAGAGAAAAGAAAGGTCCTTATTTTCGCTGAAACGCTTTAATGCGAAACAATCAATTGGTAAATTAATAAATATTATTTTTCGTCTCCCAAAAATTTTTGATGATTGAAATGTCCTCGTCTTCGCGAAAACCCTTTTTAACACGCTTTTATTAGCTTGGGTTGTAACTATCTATCTATCCATCTATCTATCGATCTATGTAACGGTATCTTTGAGCCTAATTTTTACCAACTTCCAGCGATTCAATTTCTTTGAAACTTTGCACACATATCAAAGACCGATAACAATGCAATAATTTATAAACAGTATCCCGTTATTCTGATTAGGACCGCCAGAAAAAATAAATTCCTTTACAGATCCTCTGTGTCTCTTGACAAAATGGCGAAGGAATTTTTATTGAATAAACTGGAGCATTTATTTTTAAAAAACTAATTAATATATCGAACTAAAAAATGAAAAATAAATAATAGTTTAAAAAAACTAAAAAAGTCGTTAGTTCGGTTGCATATAAAAGCGTGTTTTTTAGTTTTTTTAAACTATTATTTTTATATTTATCTACACCTGGTCCGCCAAAAAGTATGACATTTCTGAAAAACAAGCAAGATCCTGCAAAAAGCGGAACCCTGCGCCAAAATGCGACTGTCCCGGCAAAATCGGGACGTGTGGTCACGTTAATTATGGCGTGCATAAAGATGCACGTTTATTTTAAGACCACTTAATTATTATAAATGAGGACTTTTACAATTTAATTATTTATTATGACGTATTTTTAATTAAACGCTACTTGTCGCTACATTTAAGTCAAATTAAAAATTATGTAATAGAAAACAACAAAATTTGTGAAACAACGCATATTTATGTGTTATACCTGCGTGTTGTATTTATTTTAATAGTTTAAACAATAAACAAGTTATGGGGTACATTTTTTCGAGTAAATCGATTTTGAAAAACTAAAGGCTAGGGAATAACACTATACACGGAAATTCTAAGCCAGATATGGACGGATTTTAGGATTTTTTGTAAGGATACAAAGACTGAATTATACTCGGTGTTTAATTTAGTTTTATAATATGAGCCCAGATAATACAGGGCAATTATCTTGTGTTACAATTTTATAGGTACAAAACTAGTACAAAAAGAAAAGCAAAAATTGCGGTAGGTACTTTAATAATTACCTGGATAACTGATTTGGATGGCTATATTTCCGAAACTAATAAAGTTAAATATAAATAATGGGTTTTTTTCTTAAAGTTCTTTTTTATTAAAAAAACAATGTCATTAACGAAATTACCAAAAAGTAACAAACACAAAACCAAAAAATATATTGTTTTAAAGACTTTTTCACGAATATTGGAAAGACTTTAATATTAAATATACATATACATCGGAGAGACTATTTAACAAGAAAAACAAGCCAAACTTCGAGCTTTAATGTGCATATTTTGTCATCTTAGGTTCACAAAATTTTGCTTTTGAAAAAACATCATGGTTATTATGTCTACGTAGAAGTAGGTAGCCGTTTTGTCAGTAAAAAGCAAAGGTTGCTTTGACATTTTGCCAATTTAAATCACTCTAGTGTAATAGTCAAAAATAATCCGCCTTTTTATTAGCCATTCTGCTAGATATAAATAGTTTAGATAAAGGTTTTTATAAAGAAAAATGTACATAAAAATGTTTAAATTAACTTTATTAGTTAGGTCAATTTCTGGAGTACTATATAAAGCAAGTAAAAGTGTTATTATGACTATGACTTTAGCAGATAAAGTCTACGAGAATTCAATTAAGCAATTATGTAGTTAAATTTTATGGATTTATTTGTTTTTCGTATAACTGCCTTATGTGATATAGTTTGGCTATTTCTATCTGCCCACAGTTCTTGATTTAAAGCTAAAGTGGCACACAATATTCAGGGTGGGATTAACTCTGTCGGGACCCCATTTTAATAGAATTAAAGGGAAAAAGGCGTTTTTGTTTTTCCTCAAATTGAAGAGCAAAAAGATGTCCTCCAATTTTTGATAAGAATAAAACTAAAAAATCTAAAATTAATTCTCTTTTTAGTACTTGAAGATCAGAAAAAAATTGACATGTCATTGTGTCTACCTTTACTGACAAACACGAATATTGAATCACCTTTCATCTCATTCACGGAGCCCCCATTTCGTTGCGCGGGACCCCCAGGAAGTTGCCAGTTGCCTACTCGGCCTAATGGATGATCCTTTCTTTTTATGCTCGAAGGATGATCCGGCCCTAACAATATTTGATATACACTCTTTATTTTTTTCAATTCAGTTTTTTTATGTAAATTGCAAAACTTTACTTAAAAAATGCCTCAACTAGGTGTACAACTATTAAGGTAGGCTGTTTTTTTGCATCTGGGGAACTGAGGCTGTTTAAAATAGCAAACTATTTTTTTATATTCTTACCTTAATTTTTGATCTGTGCTTATAATAATACTTTTTAGCGTTGGCATATCTGGACAATTAATATTTTCAGTCTTGCTTTTGGATATTTCTGGACTTAACATGTTTAACATATTATAGTAGTTCTGAGACTTAAATTTATGGGTGCAAATTATACTTCTAACTCCTACTTTATTAATGCAGTACTGTACTTCTAAGGGCTGATAAGCTGGATTTATATTTACCTGCAAACAGAATAAAGGATTTCCTTATTATAGAAAAAATGCACACAATATTTAACTAGATTAAACGCGAAACGAATTTCGACGGGTTTAATATGGCTTTACAGACTGCCACGAATGAGGTTTACAAGAAGACAAATGGAAAAACATATTTTTGGAAAAAAGTTATTTTTAATTATAATTTTTCAAAAAGGAAATGTTAATTTTGTATAACAGGTTCTACTTTTATTTTTAATTTTTAAGCAAAATTCCATTTAGGAAATTTATTTACAATAAAGTTTTTAATCAATAATTATATTAAAAGGACAATTTATGAAACTTTAAAATTTGGATAAAATGTGTTAATGTAAAATTCGAAAACGCTTTAATTATTGTTTGTTTAGATCTAAAAGAAGTGGAGTAGAAGATTTTTGTACACTTGTCCGACAAAAAAGGATGCGTTTGCCTGGCCAGACAGCTGAAACATTTGACATTAACAGACTGGGTTAACGCGCCGCTTCCATATATGGCGGTATAAATATTTTTGGTAGACTCCTCAAAAGGAATCTCCTTAAAAGATTTTAAATGTGTTATTATCATGAAGTGAATTTTATTACCGGCCCAGGACTATTGTGTAAAATAATATTGGGATCAATAGATTTTATTATTTTTAAATATTTTAATATTTAACTTTTTTGTTAATAATTATTATTTATGAAAATTAAATAATAAAATCGAATTCTCGGGTTGTCCTGTCGAAAACCTATTTTTTAAATTATATGTTCCAGATGTTAAAAAAATAGAAACTCTGTCTTATTTTAAATTACCCAATCATCTTTAGTTAAATCAAGCTATTTTAGTAAATAAAATTGTCAATTTTTAAATAAACTTTTTAAAAATGGTGGATTTATTTTTTTCAAAATACTTAAACTTTGCGTTTTGGGGTTTAATTACAATTTAAGATCTTTAATTTTTTAGTTTTCTTTTTCCAAATTTTCTACTCTAACCCCACTTTTAGTGATTTCATCTCATTTTTTTATTTCCCGTCAT
>JACEGR010008450.1:0-12500 GCA_014170235.1 Listronotus bonariensis | reverse complement strand
ATTTTTGCTTAAGCGTAAAATACCCTTATTTTTGCTAATGTCGAAAATTGTTATTAAAAAAATGTTTGGTATTTAAAATTAAATTTAATGATGCAATTTTGTTTTTTTATGAAAAGAATCTATTTTAAGATTTTTTTTGTGATAAAATTTTATTGAGCTCCATAATTTGGCGAAAACGTCCTAATCACATTCGTTTACAGCTGAAAAAATGTGTTTTGTATAAATTTGAAGAAAGCAGGTGTTTTAAAAGCAAATTATAAAAGCTTTTTAGGTCATTTTGATATAAAATTAAAATAATTAATTTTTAATAACTCCAAAATCAGTTTCATGAATCTTTTTGATATCCCTGTAAAATTAATAAAGTCATTCAAAATGCTATTCTAAAAAAAATCTAAATTGTATTTTGCCTAAAAATATAAAATAAAGGTAGTTTATTTTTGGAGAAAAATCAAGTTTCTTAAGTTTTTGCGAACCCTGTATCGTATTTTTTTACAAGCAAAAATTAAATGAAATTTTTGGTCCATTTGTCCTCTTGCTAACCCTATCCGTGGGCAGTCTGTATATATATATATATATATATATATATATATATATATATATATATATATATATATATATATATATATATATATATATATATATACAGTGTGTCCAAGATAAGGATCCTAAGAATGGGAGTCTCAGTACCTATTGGAGATACAGCTTAGGTTAAATAAGGAAAAAGTTGTGTTTTTTCAAGCTTATTTACATGCCATTTACAAACTTGAACAAATTTTATGGCCTGCTGAGGTATTTGGCAAAAACGAAGATTTGACTATATCGATTTTATTTTTTCTGACCTTATTTGAAGAGATATAAAAAAACTAATAACACTTTTTCATTGGCACTTTTTAGCGAATACATGATGGTATTTTTAGATTTTACACCCGACGTTTCGTTTTCAAGAAACCATCATCAACTTAATTTTTTTATATAGCTCGAAAAAAAGTACCCCCTGTATCTGATCCCATTTTTTATTACAAATTCAACGATGTAATACATGTCATATTGTGACGTGTATAATTTTGAACTACATATATAGGGTCACTTTACGTCACTAGGGCAATGTACCATATGGAACTATCTTCTTGGGACAATGAGACCGGTGGACCATCAAAACTAACTTTGCATTTTTTAAAAACTAAATTAACTTATTTGACTAAATAAATTTAGTACGGGCATATCCCTAGGGATAGCCCGTACGGGGCTTAACTAAAACTTTAACTTTATGCTTGACTTTACTAACTACTTCTTCTCTGATAAACAATCCCCTTTAATTTCTTTCTCTCTTCTTTAAATATCAAATTTTCCAGTGTTTGTTTTGCATTTCTACGCTACCCAGTTTGTTTAATGTTTTTATTTTATTATTATAAGAGTAACCTAGAAAATTGTTTGATTTATACTTTTTAAACCTTGACACCTAACGTATATTTTTATGTACCAAATTTCCCAATGTTAAGTAACCCAATTAAAATTTAAATTTCCCAAAAATGTATATTTTTAAAATTCCCAATGTATACTTTTTTATACTAGGTGTTCACAATATTTTAATTTTTAGTTAAAAGAAAAATGAAATTTTTAAATATTTTTAAAGTTATTTTTAAGTAGGCCTTGCAAACAAATGCTTGGATATTAATACCTGTTACCGTATATGTAACATAATTTAATTTCATTATAAAATAGTATTTGTCCTTATTACCCTGCTTGTCGAGTTGTTGTTTTTAGAGCAATTGTTCTTATTGTTACTGTTGTCTCTTTTATGGTTTATTGGTGAATAGCTAATATCTTATTGTATTATTACCGTCAAATATGCAGGATGGCCATTATAGCCATGAAGATAAGTTTGACATGCTAACATGCTACATTTTATGCTGCAAAAATAAATGAAGGTATCATTTCTGCAGTTAATGAATTATGGTAAATACATGAACCTGGTATTTTAGTTCCTAAAATTTCACACCACATATTAAACCCAAAACGTTCTTGATGTTTCGATAGTTTCTTAACACGCGGATTCTGTTGAGCCTAGTAATGCGTATTGCGTATAAAGACAACAGTAACAATAAGAACAATTGCTCTAAAAACAACAACTTGACAAACAGGGTAATAACGACAAATACTATTTTATAATGATAATTAATTATGTTGCAGATACGGTAACAGGTTTGTTTGCAAGACCTACTTAAAAATACCTTTAAAAAATAGAAAAAATGGCCGAAAGTGGGAAAAATAAAAATTATAAACCTCCTTCTTATTTAAAATAAAACTGTATATACTTAATTATTATTAATAATTTTTAAGATTTTTAAATTTCTTGACCTCAAAAAGGTCCCCTGGTTCTATTGCTACCACAGCACATCATTTTTACTCCACAAATTTTTACCTGTTTTGCAGACCGAATAATAATTGTATGCATCGGTACCTACTTTACAGGCTGGTTCAGAATTGCCAATATACACATATACACATGAAAGTGACAACAGCGCCACCATCACAAGATGCGGAAAAAGGTGGAACTAACATTTTAAGATTCCTACAAAACTGAACCAAACTAAAATTTCTTCTACATACCCTAGAGGGCCCCGTAAACGCGTTTATATGGGTCTGCAATCCTGAACCATATATACGGCTCAGGTTTGTAAGCCTGGTTCAGGATGTGCCGCTATATATATATATATATATATATATATATATATATATATATATATATATATATATATATATATATATATATATATATATATATATATATACATATATATATATATATATATATATATATATATATATATATATATATATATATATATATATATATATATATATATATATATATATATATATATATATATATATATATATATATAATTATTTATTTATTTTTCTTGGGTATAGGTTTTTTGTTAATAATTAAAACTACTTCATTACATAGCAAACATCTGACGCTTCGCCCAGCGTAGTGAGCTTTTTCAAACATATATATTGCGTTCAGGCAACAACTTAGTTTATGGATCAATTTAATTCACGTTTAATCCTAGTACCAAAATGACAGCTGAGCATATGACCAGAACCTAACCTCGTTTTTTATCTTTTAAAACTGTATCGCTTTTAAATTCCATTTGAAAAAATTAGAAAAACAATTTTGTCGTCACGAGTTCTTTATTCACGGTGTAAACACTTGAGTATTAAAATTTGCTACGCCAATTCAGTCCGTCTCAAATCGGGGTAACCAAATATGATTTTCTTTGGTGTAAACACGTCGGACTTTTTTAGTGGACCAAAATGACAGCCTTGATCATTGACAGTGCGCATTTCGACGCAAAAGACGTTAAATTTCGATCTTCCCCTAATAATTTTGTTGTTTGTTTATATTTTTTAAAATTTTGTTAATATTTAACCAAAATTGTTATTCTATTTTTTTTCAAATGGAATTTAAAAGCGATACAGTTTTAAAAGATAAAAAACGAGGTTAGGTTCTGGTCATATGCTCAGCTGTCATTTTGGTACTAGGATTAAACGTGAATTAAATTGATCCATAAACTAAGTTGTTGCCTGAACGCAATATATATTTTTGAAAAAGCTCACTACGCTGGGCGAAACGTCAGATGTTTGCTATGTAATGAAGTAGTTTTAATTATTAACAAAAAACCTATACCCAAGAAAATAAATAATAATTATTGGTTTATGGTTTAAGAAGATAAAAAATATATATATATATATATATATATATATATATATATATATATATATATATATATATATATATATATATATATATATATATATATATATATATATATATATATATATATAATATAGAAGGAGGGTAGTCATGACCGGCTAGTTAAGAAAAAATATTGTAAATTTAGTGGGGACGCGGTCCTGTTTACGGCCTAGGTTAGGTAAAACACTTTTTCATTTATCAAGCTTTCGAGATATATTCAACTCTTCCTCAAGACATCTACAATATTTAAAAGAACAAAAAAAACATCATTGGCTTTTTTAAGACTAAATTTATGTTACTACTCACCGAATCGGTTTTCTTATAGAAACAGGAAATTCTTATCTGAATCGGACTCATCTCCCGCTCACACAGACTATTTTCAAAGTTGTTTAATTGTATTTGTTACATTTGATGTGTAAAATCGTTCTCGTGTTAATTTAGTTCTCCATTTTGTAGAATTATTGAAGTAAAAGAAAAAAATTAAAAAACTTACACGACTTGAAAATAGAAACGGTAAAAAAGCAATGTTTTTTTGATTTAAATTTTAAGGAAGACAGAAAAGCCTGTCATGTGTGAGAGAGGAAGCGAAGTCTTAACACTAATGTGTTCCATTTCAAACCACATGTCACACCAACATCAACCGGATCAGTTGAGAGTATACTCATTCTTTTTTACCTTATGTGAAAGTGGTTCTATCTTTGTTTAGTTCACTCGATTACCATTGGTGCACCAGGTGATCCGATGAGGGAACACTACTAACTTCACTGATACATACATATATGAATATGCTAGAGGGAGGTCTTGGACAAATGGTTCATTGAAATTATACGAAAGAATCAATAATCATTAGTTCATTTAGGTTAGTTCTTTTTTTGTTGCCAGAGTATCCAATGGACGATTTTTAACATCGTGCACGTCGTTTCAATCGCCACACACTGCCACCCCATATATATATATATATATATATATATATATATATATATATATATATATATATATATATAATATTAATAATAATAAAACGTTTCCCATATGACGCCAACTTATTACATTCTCACAGTTGTAGATATAGTATTTAGGTAAATATTAAAATACTGCCATTTTGTAGTATGTAAAAGTACTGACTTTATATTTTGGGTTTATAAAGAATTCGCCAGGAGCTTTAAAATGATGTGCCACAAGACCTCCCTTTTTATTAAAAAAATATTCAAAAATAGCGCCGAGCTGTCATCTTGTCATTTAGAGCTGTCAAAAAATCCAGACCTTGGTCATATGTTATCACTCAAGGTACATGAAAAGACGGTTAAAATTAAAAGGGAGGCGACGGACTTTAGGATCTTACTGTATATTTTTTCCCAAAGTACAACGGAATTAAACGGCCCTAAAAACATACCTCGTAATTTACATTTCGTTTGATACCATGGGGTTAGGGTTTCTTTGCCAGCAGGGGCAGTTTTTCCAAAGCTTGTCTTAGAGTGAGAGAAAGCGGAGGGCTACAAAGTTGTAAAAAAAACGTTATCTTGACATTCTCGAGCGTTGCTATATACAGAGTGTCCGCAAAGGTGAGGCCAAAAATGATAGGGGTAATAGAGTGAACCAAAAAAATGTTCTATCTCGCTCTGTTAGAAAAATATTGATCTTCAAAGTTAAAATGAAAAAAAACCTTTTTCAAATATAACTTTAGAACTATTGCCACAGTACTAATGATATTTGGGCAACTAAATAACCCTATACCAAGGCTTTTTTCATAGGTGAGTGGCTGTTCAGTAAGTCGGGATTATACAGAGTGGAACGATTTTTTTCTTTAATGTATGCATTTTTGACACAGGTAACAAATTTGACATTTTGCTTTGACCGTTTGATTCTTTTATCTTTTTTCTACAAAAAGATAAACCTTATTTAAATCGATATCTTAGGCCGTTTTTCATAAAATTGCATTTTAAATCCAGACATACCAGTATTTATTTATTTATTTTTTAAATAAATTATTTAAAAGAGGAAAAATTATTAAAAATGGTGTTTTAAGTCCTTTAAGCTTTTTAATATAGATAAAAACTGTTTTTAATAATTTTATCATATTTTAATAATTTTCTCAAAAAAAAAAAAAAAATTATTACATACAAAATGCTTGTCTGTCAGGATTTAAAATACGTTTTGATAAAGAATGGTCCAAGATATTGATTTACATAAGGTATACCTTTTTGGTGGAAAAAAAGAAATCAAACGGTCAAAGCCAAATGTCAAATTTGTTACCTGAGTGAAAAATACATACAAAAAATGAAAAAAAAATCGTCTTATCCTGTATAACCCTGACTTACTAAACAGCCTATTGAAACAAGCCTTAGTATAAGGTTATTTAGTTGCCCAAATATCGTTGGTATATACTGTGGCAACAGTTTAAAAGTTATAATTGAAATAAGTTTTTATTTGAACTTTGAAGGTCAATATCTCCCTTACAAACAAGAAAAGAACATTTTTATATGATGCACCAACATTATTTTTGCTCACTTTATCACCCCTATCATTTTTGACCTTACCTTTCCGGACACCCTGTATATTTTTTAATTTTAAAGGAAATAATTTATGGATAACGAAAAAAATACAGTGTTTTTCAATTAAAACGAGCCATCCCCTATAATTACGTAATTTGCACATTTGAAAAAAAATCCTAAGGCACGTCAAATTTTATTTTTATGGGAACAAATTTTTGGGTCAAAATTTACTTTTCTAGGTTAACCCTTTTCCCCACCAACACAAACGGGTTAAAGGGTCTTTAATTTTCTCTTCAACATACTTTAATTTTTTTAAATCGATTCAGTAGTTTCCAAGGCCGTTCCTGGCGGGGCTGCAGCTAGTGCACTTGCATGGGGCGACAAAAATAGAGGGCGGCGTTTTGCTAAATTAAGGGCGGTATTTACGATATAAAGTTTTTAAGTTTAAAACAGTGGAATTTTAGGGGAGGGGGGCTAATTAATGTGGAATACTTCAATAAAGGACCTACATAGTAGTCTATCGTGAAAGTGGGGACCTTTTTTTTGCTCTTCAAAAATTTTTGCAAGCCCTGGTAGTTTCCGAGAAAATGTACTTTTAATACCTGGTGTCTTTAGACCCTGTAAATTTTTATTATTTTGAATATAAAAATAAAATTTGGTACGTAGGTATTTCACCTAAATGTGTAATATTTATTGGATTCGGTTGTTTTTTGTTATTTCCGATTAAGCGGGAAACGACTTTACCTTTATTATTTAAAATAGGACACCCGGTTTTTTTATTATTTTCTTAGAAGACGTCATTCCAAGTACTATAATACTCTATTTTCTACTTTTTGATATCTAACCTATTTTATATTTTTAACTTTTGATTAAGAGTGCAATTAATACGATAAAACCGTCAATTTTGGTTAAGGGGCCACGGAAAATTATATGTTACTATTTATCTTGCTGTAACTACTTGGTCCAAAATTTAAAGTTTTATTACATTTTTTGTTTTTCAAATTAAAAATTAAAAACTTAAAATATTTAAGGTTAGGTGTCAAAAAGTAGGAAAAAGTGTCATGTACTCGAAATGGCATTTACTTTTCAAATAAATAAGAATATACCAGGTGTCCCATTTTAAATAAAACAGTTGAGGTCGTTTCCGGCTATACCGAAAGTAACACAGCTAAATTTATTAAATATTGCACATTTAGGTCGTATTATTACGTACCAAATTTTATTTTAATATTCTTAAAAATAAAAAAGTTACATGCGCTAACGACACCAGGTATTTAAAGTTTTTTCCGGAAACTACTGAACTGATTTTGAAAAACTTAAGTTTGTTAAAGAATGAATTTAAAACCCTTCAATATAAGGTACCACTTAATCTCCTTTTCTATTTAAAATTTTTAACGTTTGTGTTGGTGGAGGAGGGAATAACCTTGAACAAGTCAATTTTCACACAAAAATGTATCCCCCTACAAATAAAAATTGATGTGTTTTAGGATTTTTAAAAAATGTAATGACCCAGTTATAGGGGGTGGCTTGTTTTAATTGGAATGCACTGTATAATTTGACGATTTCCACAGGCCGAAATAACAACAGTATTGAAAAAGAGCGAAAGCTCCTGTTTATATGAAGTTTTTTCTTATTTTAAATTGTAGAATTACCGCTTAAAGGTTGTCGGCTAAGTTACTGGACACCCTGTACTTATTTATGTAGGTAATTTGTAGGTAATTTAATTGAAATTGATGAAAACTTTGATGTCGATTAGTGCCGAAACGGTAGGGTTTATTGACTTTAATGAAAGTATCTTATTTTTTAGGTTTTCGATTGTCTATAAACTGGCGCTTACCTTTGCGATATCTGCAAAAATAAAAAAGTTATGATGAAAATAAATTTTAAGTTTCGGGTAAAGTGCCCTCTGGCGGTATTAAAAAAGTACTTTTACCCTAAAATTTTATAATCTGCAATACTTGATTCGTGTGCCAAATGTCAACTTGATTGGCTACAAAATAAATGCAATATGGCGAAAAAACAAAAATAAAAATTAAACTTTTAACCCATGTTACTTGGTAACCAGGCAGATTTCGACATTTTGTCAAAGGACTTACTAACATTATTTTACATTGCAAAATGACCCCTTAAAATTTTCTTATGCATTTTCCGAACACCCTGTATTAACAGTGATGAGCTACTTGCTTTAATTTTAAAGAGAGTTAGGTACATATAATATAAAAGTAAAGCTAATAAAGGCGTGTTAAAAAGTCACATACTAAAATCAATAACATTTTTTAAAGCACGCATATCTTTATATTGTTTTTATAATACTAAGGTATTTAATAGTAATTATTAAATTAAATATACTTACATATGCTTAAACCGGTGCTGTATTTTTAGCTTTAAAATTGGTAACATAATAACCAACGTTGTTGTAATGGTAATAACAGTAATTTAAAATAAAAGCTTGAAATTTTTTGTTTTTAAGTTGTTTACTTAATAAGTTAAAGCTCTTCCACGGAATTCTTTAAGGCAAATGTTTATAGTTAATCTATAACAAAAGTAAATAGCAATAGATTTATCTATGTGTTATCATAATGCTATAAAACACTAATTTCTTTTTAAGCCGTCTTTTAAAACTTAAAATACTTTAATACTAATTAAAATATTGACAAATTGATAATAAATTAAGGTTATTCGGTAATTATTATTATATTACATGAAAAGCCATTATTTTATCTGCAATAACTAAGTGCATTACTAATTAGGAATAAATATCAGAATTTTAATTTACCTATAGCATATTTGAAAAAAGTTAATTATGGGACGAACCCACGGAATGCAACTTATTTCCCATGAGTATGACTTTTGCAGCACGAGCCGAATGCGAGTACTGTAAGTAATACTAGAGGAAAATGAGTATTTTGTGCGAGTTGAATACTATATTTTTTTACGACAATGAATGTATCACTGAAAACATTTTAAAACAACTTTCTTGTGAATTTATATCAATACAAACAGAAAATAGAATGTTTCCAATTTGTGACAGATTATTTGTCAGCCATGCCATACGCGATATTGTAGCATACTGCGAATGTTTTATCAAATGTTATTAATATAACATTTAATATTTATTCATTATTAAGAATGGTCTTTATTACAATTAAGATTTTCATATAAAATAGGGGACAGCACAGCATCTTAATAACAGTAACTAAGATTACTTTGCTGGGTCTGTCTAATGACACTAAGAAAGAAATCTTAAAAATTTTTTTATTAACCACTGATATTATTTCTAAGACCACTACTATTCGAATTGCTTTTACCATAAAATGGTTTTTAGTAATTTTTAAAAATTTATATTGGGATCTTTAAGCCAGTTTTAGATATCTTGTAATGGTAAAGAAGACACTTTAAAATGGTCTCAAGAGACATAATTACTATAATCGGACGATTTACTATGACCTTAAGAAAAATTGGAATGCTCTTAAGATATATAAATGTGTTTATTAGACAACTTATCAATTACTACTGCATAATAGGGTGTCTGTTATTCCCATATCGATTTTTTAGCGATCGCCCCTGAACTTTTAGTTTATAGCCAAAAAAAATATCCAATGTAAAAATCCTCTTACTTCCTGATTTAAACCGTGCCGAAATCATGTTGCTTTTCCCATTTAAATAACACGGGATTTTTGGACTTTTTTATTTTTTTTGTTGGACACAAAAAGGTAAAAAAATCTACTTATTACATATTCTGATGGGAAATTTAACGCTCTGCAAAAAGTTCTTTTATGAATTTTTCGATTAAGTAACTCCTTTAAGAGTTATTTAGCGTCAAACGTTGACATAAGATTGAGTTGTGGCCATCCTCGGAAATTTATTAGTAAACCGGCATTTTCTAAATAAAAAAACTCTGTTTATTACATTACCCTTAAAAATATATTTTAAAGAGCTTAAAGAAGATACCACATTTGATATGTTTATCTTTTATAGTTTTGGAAATATGGCCATTAAAATCTTAAAAACAATAGATATTGTGCATTTTTTCTTCGACACTAAACATAGTGCTTACAGCTTAGAGCTGAAGATTTATTGGAAATTTAATATAATTTTCAGATTTGAATGGCCATATTTTTTAAACTATAGGAGATAGACATATCAAATGTGGTATTTTCCTAATGCTTTTTAAAATATCCATAGAATAGTGATGTAATATACAGAGTGTTTTATTTTTAAAATGTCGGTTTACTTATAAATTCCCAAAGATGGCCACAACTCAGTCTTATCTCAACGTTTGACGCTAAATATCTTTATAAAAGGAGTGACGTTTTGTGAAACTTTTTGTAGAGCGTTAAATTCTCCATTAAAATCTGTAATACTTTTCCACTTATTTTTGTCTGAGGAAACAAAATAAAAGAAACAAGCCCGAAAATCCCATGTTATTTATATGGGAAAAGCAACATTATTCAATACATCCTACAGGGTGATTTTTAAGAGGATTTTATGATGATTTTTTAAAATCACTGAATAATTTCTAATCGCCCTGTATGATGTACATTTAAAAGGAAGTAATTACAATATCCTTACTCATTTCTAATACAATTCAATCACAAAAGTGACTACAACTACCATTTTTTTATACAGGACGATTAAGGATTAGTCATTATTACAAAAACTGTTAATAATAACAGTTTCGCCGAAGTTATAGCTTGACCTTTCCTTAACA
This sequence comes from Listronotus bonariensis, assembly GCA_014170235.1. Taxonomy (NCBI): domain Eukaryota; kingdom Metazoa; phylum Arthropoda; class Insecta; order Coleoptera; family Curculionidae; genus Listronotus; species Listronotus bonariensis. Next base: position 1,534 of record JACEGR010008450.1, on the reverse strand, counting down.
TTTTTTTTCTTTATTGTCTCCATAACCTATTTTCTTTTAAATTATGAATGATAAATAAAATATTTTGTATTGAAGCTTATGGAAAAAATCGAGCATATGCGATAATTTTTGAGGGAAATATATTTGGTTAGATCAATGAAGGCGCCAAAAAACATTTTTTAAAAAATGGTGGAATCGCTTAACCAAGATTGGCCAGTTACCATTACTAGGAAAATTTCCAGTTTCTATTGAATAAATTATTTTTAAAAGAGATAATATGGCCATTTAAATAAAAGAATTTTTGTAATATAGCTCCTGGAAAAAAAAATGAGTAATAGAGGCAGTGGCGGCTCGTGGCAAAATATTATAGGTGTTCTGCAATTAAATTACTTAAATAAATGAAGTAATATATTCGCGGCGCATTCACCATTTTATCAAAATTAATCCTAAGTCGATATTCAGTTATCAGGTTTCATATTCATGTAGGCAATTTAGCAAGCAGGCAGCAATAATTAAAGGGCTGGATTTGAATGAAAATGAGAACAAATAATATTTACGGAAATAAAATTATTAGAAACTTACATTTTTGTTTAAAAATGAGATCAATCCGACGATCCTTCTTCGAGGCGAATCGATCAATAACTCTGTCATTAAAGTATGTGGTTTTTAATATAAAGTCTTTTTCAATGGAAAGCATGGCCAATGCAGTTAACCGATCTTGTGACATGATATTTCGAAGGAAGGTCTTTATTCGTTTAAGTGTAGAAAAACACATTTCAGCCTTTGATGTCGATATAGGATTACTTATTAAAATATCTAGCACATATTTTGTCACTTTAAAAGTTCTTTCTAAATTATTTTGTATTACAAATTTTAAAAGTGGTGAACTACCATTTAATCCTCTACAGTCTTTCCTTGAATAAATAACTGATTATCAGTTTTAAGCCTTCCTTTGTCAATCGGTGGGTAAGCTAGTTGCGTAGCATTCCATTTTCTTGAGGAAATTTATTATAATACTGTACAAAATGATCAAATGAAAAAAGTGTTGCGGCTTGAAGGTGACCTCTAAATTCTTCATATTCAGTTACCCCTTGGCACAAGATTTGGTTCATTTATATTTGGCGGTTGCTAAAATAATCCACCGTTCCGGTTTTTCTACTAACCATGTACCTATATCAAAAACAATACATTAAAAAGAAAAAACTAAAATTGCCAATTGACAAAAATTTTTTTTAAAAACACTTATTATTTATTAAGTAATAAAAGTTTTATTTGTTTTTTTAAATCTAATAACTCGATTTTTTGAGTCATTCGGGAGTTCAGGATATTCGAAACCTCTAAAATAATTTAAGAACTTTCAAATAATTCGATTATTTTTTCAAAATTAAATACTGTTGGGAGGGAAAACTTATCTAATATTCAAATATGTTCGAGAGTGTGATACAAGATGTAATGGTGTTTAAAATGGAAACAAAAGAAAATCCATTGATATTTAATATTATCTATCTTTTGCTAAAGCTATAATAATATCACATACTTTCAAAGCAGCGATACT
>JACEGR010008449.1:0-36860 GCA_014170235.1 Listronotus bonariensis | reverse complement strand
ATTACAATTAAAATGTAGTAAGCTATGGCAAAAAGATATTTTTATTAAATTTTATTAAACATTAACCGTTTTGTAAAGCAGTTCCCTTCTTATATTTAAATTAAAGTTGAGTCTTCCACCCAATAATTAAAACTCTTACTATAGTCCCAGACCTAGTGAACCCTTCAAGTAACGTTAGACCTGTAAGGCTAGAAATTTGTATAGTGATGAGTCATAGCATGCTAAGTACGAAAATCATCACCTGGCAGGCATCAGCCGCGTACATCATCACCCTGTATATTTTTGAAAGTTTAAAAAAATAATTAAAACAAAAAAATTGGTGCTGTGCGCTTAATCTTTAAAAGAGCCTTAAAAAACACCACATTAGGTATATCTAACTTTATTAGTTTTGGAAATATGGCCATCCAAATCATCCACAACTTTTAGTTCACCTGGCAGGTATTTATGCTCATTGAAAACGCCTGTAATTTTTTTTTAACCCTACTATAAATGAACCTAATCCTAAAAAAATCAAGCTTACAGCTCCAAGTTTTTTGTTTTTATTATTTTTTAAACTTTTAAAAATATACAGGGTGATGATGTGCACGGCTGATGATTTTCGTACTTAGCATGCTATGACTTATCACTATACAAATTTCCAGCCTTACAGATCTAACGTTACTTAAAGGGTTCATTAGCTTTCCTACTACTGGTAGACAAATAATATTGCTTATTTTATACCAAATATATTTGCAACATGGGTAGGCTTAAAGACAAATAAAAACACCTTAATAAAGTGTAACTGGTTTATCTTTTTAAAATTGCAATATAGCTCTTATTGAATTTTAGGTTACTCGATAAGCAGCGAATGATTGACAAAAAAGTTTTTTAATAATTTTAAAAATAAAAAAATCCATATGTGGGAAGTCACTAGAGGTATGCCATAAACTAATATTACAAAGCATGATAATAGTATGTTAGGTTTATTAATTTTAATTTTCCACCTGCCATGTTTTAAGCATAATAGACTTTCGTTTACAATGTTAAAAATCATAATTTTAATTTTAATAAGTAAATTTATAATCTTTTATAAGGTTGCAAACCTTAGCTACTTTATGAAAGAGATTTTCATCATCTTTTGGTTATGCATAAAATGTACATTCTAGCCTTTATCTTTTGGCATAATTAACCGCAGATGGCCCGCCTTTTCCTGCGTTATTAATGGGCTAAGCAATAGCGAGTAACGAGCACTACTTCAAAATCCAGACCTAAATTATCTGCGTATCAACGTATCTTAAAAACGGAAAAATAATAAGATGATTTTTCAAAATTGTAGAAGAATTTAACACAATTTAAAAACCACGTTCTCGTAAGTGCACATTTTGTTAGGTTCGTATACGTGCGATTTCGCTCTCATATTTTTGACATGTTAAATATTTCTAATAGTAAAGATCTAAAATGGAATCCTTTTTTTCTCCCTTGCTTATTAAAACAATGATTTAATTTCACAGAAGTAATGAATATGTTAATAAAGAACATTTTTAATTTTATTCTATACACTAAAGAAATACTTGAAATATAAAAATTATAAATATTTCTGGTATTTTGAATAAAACTAAAAAATAGTTGAGTTATTGGTGGGATTTATGGACGCTTTAAAACTTGAAAGTATCATTTAATTTAATATTTGTTAATTTTTCCCCAACCCTTCCGTTATTTCCCTTTTTGCATGTTTAGGCGTAATATAAAATTACGCCATAAAAACTACTACTATAATAAAATACACGTTAGATCGGATTGTACCTAATAAAAGGTTCCTAGTTCCTGGGCCAGTTAAGAAATAATGATATTGTGAACACCTAGTATAAAAAAGTATACATTTTGGGAATTTTAAAAATATACATTTTTGGGAATTTTAAAATAAGTATCCATTTTAACTAGGTTACTTAACATTGGGAATTTTGCTAAATAAAGATATACGTGAGGTGTCAAGGTGTTTAAGGTATAAATTAAAAAATTTTCTAGGTTACTCTTATAATAATAAAATAAAAACATTAAACAAACTGGGTCGCGTAGAAATGCAAAACAAACACTGGAAAAGTGAATATTTACAGAGAGAAAAAAGAAGTCAGAAAGATTATTAGATAAGAAGTAGTTAGTGAAGTCAAGTATCAGTCAAGTTAAAGTTCTAGTTAATCCCCGTACGGGCATACCTCGCGTGGAGGGTATGCCCGTACTAAATTAAGTTAGTTAATAAAATAGAAAGTTAGTTTTTGTCCACCGGTCTCATGGTCCAAGTGACGTAAAGTGACCCTATATATGTATTTCAAATTATACGTCACAATATTAACACTTTTAAAACCTTTTTGAGGAGTTGCTTTTATCGAGTCTACCACTAATATACATACATACCGCCATATATGGAAGCGGCGCGGCGCTTTAACCTAGCCTTTCAATTTTAAATGTTTCGGGTATCGGACTGGGCAAACGCATCACTTTTTGTCGGTCAAGATTAACATGCAATTTTTAAACATTGCGTTAAAAATTGTAAGGGTTACAGTTACGAAACCCGCCCAATCCGATACCCAAAACATGTTTATGGGTCTTATGGTGATAATATTTTATAACCTGAGATTTTTTTCCATGTTACATGTCGACTAATTATTGAAAACAACACTTAACAACAAAACGTTTGCGGAAAAAAATGTTGTTACTTATTGCGGTATTAGTCGCGTTTGCTAGACTTAATATGGCATCAATCATTAATCGTCCTGATTGGTAACATTGTCTGTTAAGGCTATAAAATATTTTCTTGAATGTCTGCCAATTGCTGTGAGTCTTATGTTCTATAAACCAGAACTATACAGGTCTTGTATTTATTTTTATTCAACTATATACTTTTTCTTTTAAAGGTGCAAAAAAATAATACCTGGAATTCCTGTGGCTATGACGATTTAACCAAACTTACCTTTGTCCAAGAGTGGATGGTTAGTTCTGATTAGTAGAGAGATACAGGGTGTCAAACATTAATTTAGTTTTTTAGAATTGGTGTTTGTTATTAATAGTTGTATTATTACAATATTTAACCAATGGGGGTTTTAAGAGGTGAAAAACTAGAATATGCCATACATTTTGTTTAAAACTCTATAAGGCGTCACCTGCGGTATTTTGCAAAAATTAAGAACTAAATAACTTTTTTGAGTCATCCTTTACTTAACTTTTAGATAAAAATTCTTATTTTTTAAAATATTTTACATAAAAAGGTAGATGTGGTAAAGGTTAAGTTAAGCAGCCGTTTTTAAGATATCTGGATTAAAAAAAAAAGAATGTCTGTATGGCCAGGTCTAAGCTATATCTACAGGGTGTATCAGAATGTAATTTTAAGAAGAAAAGTTCCAAAAAACCTATTTTTTATATATATATACTACCTTGGATCTTAAAAGCTAAGACATTTAGGATATGGATTTATTTAAACTTTTCGTTTTAAAACCACCCAAGGATTCACACTTTTAAAAATTAGCTACCTAATCTGAAACTGGTATAGCTGAGACCTGGCCATAAAGGAATTGGATTTTTAAAATCAGGATATCTCAAAAACGGTTGCCTAAAACCACTTTTACCAGGTGTACCATTTTTATGTAAAATATGTTCATAAATAGAAATTTATATTTAAGAGTTACGGGTGTCATAAAAAGTTATTTTGTTTTTAATTTGTGCAAGACACTGCAGGTGGCTCCCTTCAGAATTTACAACAAAATTAAAAGCGGATTCCATTTTCTCACCTCTTAAAAGCACCTTTTTCCGAATATTGTGACAATATACCTATTCTAAACAAAACTATTTATAAAAAACTAAATTTAAAATAAATTTTGACACCCTGTATATCTGAAACCATCCACTTTTTGACTAAGGTAAGTTGGGTTAAGTAGTCATATTTTAACTTCGGGAATTTGTGGTATCATTTTTGTCGCATCTTTCAGAGACACCCTGTATTGCAATAAATTAAAAACCTCAATTCTTTCATACCCATATCGTCTTCATCTTTAACATAACCAAAATTATAAATCAGTTAGAAGTTATGATTCCTTCAGGCAATATATTGTAAACTAGCCTTTATCTTCTTGGCGTTATTAACAGTAAGTGGCACAACGGCGCGGGCCCGCCTTTCCGGATGATATTAATGGGCCTACTAATGGGGGAGAAAGGTGCATTACTTCAAGATACCGGCGGGAGTTTTGCTTCTGTTTGCACCAACGTACCGTGAAAATGGAGACGTTTTAAGGCGCCGAGAGAGTTGAGAGTTATTTCTTAAGTGGCGGTTTCAAATTTCAAGTGTTATAGTCTTTTTTAAATTATTTTTCGTGGTTAAACATTAAAAATGATTGCTGTAGTACAAAAAGTTATTTTACTTTTTACCTATTAAGTTTTGGTACAACGCTTTTTAGGTGTTTGTTTACTTCAAATTAGAACAAAAACGTTCTATAAAATGCTGCGAAACAGCTCCATTAACACTTTGAAAGACTTATTTTGGAATGGGGATTTTCCCCTTATGCTTAAATAGGGTTTTTCGATTTAATAAAACTAAATATAGTTAGAAAATGTGTCAAAACATATCCTTTGATCATAAACTATTTTTCTATTATGAACGGTTTGCGTAATTTTGGGTAATTTTATGCAATTATTTCGTAATAATTTTGTTTTTTTTTGTACATTGTACCCAATTCTTTATTCATTCCCATACCAAAAAGGTAATCTTGAATATATTTAGTTCTGAAAAGAGAAACACTATTATTAATTAATTTTAAAAATCTCTCTCTCTTTCTCTCTCTCTCTCTTTCTCTCTCTCGCTCTCTCTCTCTCTCGTACCAAATTATTTAAACACGAGCCACCCTAGATTGGAATTAAAAAAAAAAAAAAATTGTGAAGTGTCAAAAAATTACATATAGGGTGTCAATGTAATTAGAATGTCATATTCTATCGAAATAATATACTGGTGGTGCCATTTAAAATTTGAAAGTAGCAGCCATTTTCAGTTTAATTGAAAGTTATAAAAACAAGTGAATACATTAACCAATCCACAATTATCTCAAATAACGACATACCCTAATTTTATTTTTCTTTCAAAACAAAAAGTTATAGGGCAACCACTTGTGAGAAACACCCGGTATACCAAAAAGAAACTAATTTGGCGGATATGATATAGTCGCCTTCCAAATATATACAGGGTGGGCATTTAAAAACGAAACAGAGCCTATTTTGGACACTCCAGGTCATTTCAGGAAAAACGCTTGGACCCGTCAATTTTTTTACTTTAGGAAACATTTTTGCTACCTTCACCCCCAAACTGTAACCGTCTAACAGGGTTGAGACCCACCCTCAAAATCTTGTGGAAAGAGGGGTTGAGTAATACCCTATTTTAAAAGTCCATTGACCCTGATTACCATTGCAAAGTTTAAAGTCCCTGATATTACATATTTCTGTTCATATGACAGCATGTCAAAATGTTGATTTTTATTTTTTTATTGTATAATATTAAATTACCTGTAAAAACAAGCTATTTTAAACACAGAGGATATAATAAGGATAAAACAATCTTTAAAATTATACAGGGTGTCAGGAAAAGTGAGGTCAAAAATGAAAGGGGAGATAGAGTGAGCCAACATAATGTTAGTACTTCATATAAAAAAGTTCTCTCTCAAAGTTGGTATAAAAAACGTATTTCAATTCAAACTTTTAATTTGTTGTCACAGTACCAATAATATTTGGGCCACCTAATAACCTCATATTAATGCTTCTTTCCATATGTAAAAGGCTGTTCAGTAAGTCGAAATTATATAGGGGAGACGATTTTTAAAATTTAATGTGTGCATTTTTAACACTGGTGACAAATTCGACATCTTGCTTTGACCGTTTAATTCCTTTATAATTTTTGTACAAAAAAGGTATACTTCATATAAATCGATATCTTGGACCGTTTTTTATAAAATCGCATTTTAAATCCGGACATACTTACCAGCATTTTGTATGTAATAAAAAAAACATTTATATACACACACATATAAGCCCCCTAAAATTTTATATATATATATATATATATATATATATATATATATATATATATATATATATATATCAAAACCAGAGTAGTGGGGATGCAGTCTTTTTAAAAGACTGCATCCCCACTACTCTGGTTTTGATATTTTTCTTAACCAGTCAGTCGCGACTACTCTCCTCTATATATATATATATATATATATATATATATATATATATATATATATATATATATAGGAAAAAAATGATTTTGTTATTACTTACAAAATGTTGGTATGTCTGGACTTAAAATGCGATTTTATGAAAAACGTTCCAAGATATCGATTTAAATAAGGTATACCTTTTTGTACAAAAATGATAAAGGCATTAAGCGGTCAAAGCAAAATGTTGAATTTGTCACCAGTGTTAAAAATACATAAATTAAATAAAAAAGTTGTCGCACCCCGAATAATTCCGACATACAAAACAGCCGCTTACCTCTCAAAAAAGCATTACTATGAGTTTATTTAGTAGCCCAAATATCACTACTACGGTGGCAACAGTTCAAAATTTATAATTGAAATAAGTCTTTTCATACAAACTTTAAAGATTAATATCTCTCTAACGAAGCGCGATAAAACTTTTTTTTATATGAAGTACTAACATTATTTTGGCTCACTCTACCACCTCTATTATTTTTGACCTTACCTTTTCGGACACCCTGTATATCAATTAATCTTTTACCCTCGAGTAATATATCATTTTAAAGATAGTTGTACCCTTATCATATCCCTTGAGTTTAAAGTAGTTTGCTGTTACAGGTTATTTAATATTATCATAAAGTAACATACCTACGGATAAGAGAAACCATGGCATGCTAAAATTTTCGTACCGCTTTTGCGGCAGGCTTGGCGGCAGGCTTGTCATTTTTCCAGTTTACACTTTAAATGCGTCGGTCGAAGCCTCGCCTCGTGTAACATCAGCGGTGGGGAGACACGTAAGCTTACTGAAATGACTAACTGGCGGTATTTCAACGAGAAACGAATAAAATTATATTGGGAGTTTTCGCATGACCTGTCCTTAAATCGGCTATTCCATGATAACTCTTATAATTTCCTTACTCTATGATATTATACTTTTAGAAAATCAAAATTTTGACAAGCTGTCATATGAACGAAAATAATAGCAGAGACTTCAAACTTGGCAGTTGTAATCAGGGTTAAGAGACCTTTAAAATAAGGTATCACTCGACCCCTCTTTTCACAAGATTTTGTGGGTGGGTCTTAAGCCTGCTAGACGGTTAAGGTTTAGGGGTGAAAGTAGCAAAAAAATGTTTTCCTTTAAAGTCCGAGCCTTTTTCCTTAAATGACTTGGAGCGTCCAAAATTAGCTTCCTGTATAAATATTTTCAATCTTTCTTACTTTGCTTTTCGTCTAACGTCGACAATTACTTTGGTTTTTATTTAAATTTAAACGATTAAAAACATTTAATTTCCTTGGGTTGGTCTTTTATATTTTCTTATTTTTCATTTTTTATATTTGTATTTACGTTAATAAATTTTGTCCTTGCTGTCTGTGCTTATTTAAAAACTTTGTAACCAGACGGACTTTATAATAATTATATCTAATGTCCCTTTGGGAATGCAGTACGTGTTTGCAAAATGGTTAATTACTCGTTACACTGCAATTAATTTAATAGTTGGATTAAATGCTCCCCTTTGAATATGCAATAGTTTAACGTGCAGAAAGTTTTCAATTTTTATATGGGTGCCAATAAATAAAAAAATTGAAGAGCAAAAAATTTGTCATCTTAAACACACCTATTTACTCACTTTGTTTTTACCCAAAAAAGTTTTAAAGAGCAAAGAAAAGGTTCTTACTAATTGTTTATATTATGGTGCGATGCAACCATACTTTACACTTCTTTGGGTGCATTGGCACCCGTGCGCCCATGTACTCTCCGCCCCTTTATGTGATGTGGTTTTATAACAAATAAAATACTTAAAAATAGCTAAATAATATAGAAACTTTGACACCCTGTATCTCGCAAACGATTAATTTTTCGACAAAGGTAAATTACGTTAAATCGTTATATTTTGGCGCAAAGAGTCTATGGTAACATTTTGTACAAAACTTTTAGAGACACCCTGTATGATAATTATAAAAATCATATTTTTAACTTTTTAGTTCAATGTGCTTTAAAAACGGATTTTTTTGTTTTTTTTAACTATAAATTATTTTTATGTTACAAAGAATATATAACACGCATTTAACATTAAATGACTGTGTTTTCCAGTGATAAAAGACACATAAGCGTTATTTCCTGCCTTTCACGGATATCCGCCTTTTATCCCTGACAAGAAATATATTGGCCCTTTGCTATTTTGAATAAGCTATGAATCCTTGCTCCATATATTTGTTTTTGTCTGAGCATCAATACAGATTTGTAGATTATGCGGAGATTTGACATTATAAGCTTAACATGTTATGCCGTTGTTAACATCTTGCAAAGTAATATTCATCAGCATGAAGCACCAATTAGACAATGTAGATATAATTAATAACCATAATTTAAATTTTAAATTTAATTAAAATTTAAGATTAAAAATTATGTTGCAACCTTTTCTAGATTGTTTTTGTGTTTTAACCAGGAAGTCTTAAAATAGCCCAAAAATATTTATTGATTAAAAATTCATCTTTGTCCCATTTATTTCAGTCTTGGAAAGTAAAAGTGTTAGGTAGGTATAAGGTAGTTTATATTATTGATAAATATAAAATATATAAAAAGATAAAATTTCCTTTTTGTTTAAGTGGTGCGCCTCTTTCTATTGGGAATTTGAATGGAGTGATGTAATTTTGGCGCCGAAGTAATTATGCAAATTTTGCAACGGGTAAACTCGACTCACTAGCGAAGGGTTCATAATTTTTATGCTATTTGTACCTGTACAGGAGAGACTTTGAACCGATTTTAAATAATATACAGAGTGTTTTTTAATACTGCCACGCAATTCACGGACGTGTTTTTGGATTTATAAGCTTGCAGCAATATAATAATTAAAAATGTGTGTATTAGTCTCGGGTTTATTTAAGGAATTAAAAAAAAAAAAGATTTGACTAACCAGAACTCACCAGGACCCCCGCCTACATGTACTCTGTCTTCGGTAAAAAATATTAGAGTAACATCATTGCACATTTACTACAATATGTCGCCATTCTTTTCCTCGAACCTAAACAAAACTACCTGTACCTGACAATGTTTTTATAAAACAAAAGTAGATATTGATAAAATCATTTTTATATTCTCTGCTGACATGTAAGCTAAGTGTGTTCTTAGGAACTAAAGAACCTTTTTAACTATTTGTAGCGGATTTTACCATTTAAAGAGTTGCCATCACAAAATATTTTTATATTCAATTTCATCTTCATTTTATTTGTCTTATTTGTTGAGTACGGTCTGTGAGCCAGTGACATAATCCGATGGTATCCAGTTGGAGCAATATATAATAAATAAAAGGTGCATAAAATTAAAAAAAAAAAACCAACGGTAACACTAGTGCCTGACTTCGATTGCAGTTTTAAGGTGCGGTTACACGGGTCTTCGATGGTCTCTACTGTTCGGCTCTTTGTCGGCCGTACCAATCAAAGGTTTTTAAAATTACCGACCGTGTAACATACCGGTCTCCGATGGTCTTCAACGGTCTCTTGATTGGTCGTCGGTAGTCTTCAGTCTTCCATCGCGTTTCGGTAAACATTTTGAGATCAAAGGCTTGTCTGGAGAGTTTTAGCACTAGCCTAAAAAATGATTTTCTGAAGGAGTACTACAGGGTATTACAGAATGTTGGTAAGAAAATTTAAGGGGAGATTATACATCAAGAATTATGAAAAAAATCATATAAACATGTAGATTATTACTGACTAATATGGTAAAAAACTTAAGTAACATATTTTTCTTAGGTAGATATGGTGCCAAAAATATAGTTATCCAAATCTAAAATTTATCGTTACCAATTTGGCGCCCGAGCAAGGAATATTTTTTTAAACCATGCGTTGCGCAAGCGCGACATAAGAGTTTAAGTTATACCGCTTTTCTGACTAATTTGAGGTCGTAAATTACAAATTTGACAATTTTATCTACGACATTCGCATATCTTAGAAAATGCCGTCCAAATTTTGAATTTGACTTTAAATCTAGTTATTCTATATAGAGGAGAGCTAAGAAAATAGCTCTGCGTAGAAATCGTACTGCGCATGCGTGAAATAAAAAATCCTAATAATTTGGGGTCGCTATCACCGAATTTTTGGGTAAGCACTTTGAGTACCGTTATAGTAATATTTTTGAATTTAAACTATAAAACGAATAAATTTATGTCTACATTTGTCCCATACACAGTTCTTTTTAAAATCCGTACTGCGCTTGCGCCAACCTAAAAATCTTTCTATACATTGTTTCCGACTAAAACGATTAAGTAGAGTCCAAATCCGGTAGTATTTGTAGATTTTGTAATTTTATTGACCGTAGATCTATTCCATTTTGTTTATTTATATACCCGAATACATTAAATACAGACGCGACAGAAAGGTACAACCCGGATTTTGTTTTGAAAGATATTTTTAAAACACATTTTTCGAACTGATATATATGTTTAGAATAGCGATAACTATAACAACAAAAAAAAATGGCAAATGTTATTTGTTCGTTGAATATTGACATTTATATTTTACATACAATTTTTAGATAAAATGTTTTAAATGTAATGCAACACATGGTATGTAAAATTGGGCTTACAATAGTTGAAGGTTGGAAAAAACTGATTTTAAATGTAGAAAATAATGTAACAGAGATTTGCATTTTCCTAGTATAAAACGCAAAGTTTTAAGTTGTAAATATACTTTGAGGATTAATTGGAAGCATTATTTATTCATTTTTACCTAAAGACAAGTGAAGATAGTTAATAATGTGAGTTTAATTAAATAAATTATAAAAATATGTAAAAAAATTAAATAATTTAAAAAATGGGTGTAAATTTTACACATACTAGGTACCATGGTCGTCAGATTTGTCAGGTGCCGAAACATTCAATAGTTATATTTTTAAACACCTTTAGAACAACACAGAAAAGCCAACACAACTTTTGTTTTGCTCCATAATATTGCTTTTTTTTTTCATCAACTTTACTAGGCATGATTAAAAAGGTAAAATTCAGGAATTTAACTCAAAATTATTCTAAATCTCACAATTTACCAGTCTGTGTTTAATTTAAACTCCCAACAAATAAACCATAAAATATAAGTATTTAGTTTTAAAACGTTAAGATTTAAAATCAGTAAGGATAATGCTAACCGAAATAAGGGGTGATTCATTTAGAGGTACTTTTTCTAGTAGATATTTTTGGATAGATGAGAGGATCCAAATTTCAAACTGTTATGGTATTTGTGTTCAGTACTGTTTGACAATTTATCCTGTATTATAAAAATCATTATTCTCCGAGATATGTGTTTCGTGCTCTTCGGGCAGCTTATGGTCCACGCATGATCGGCTTACTGAGCCGACTATTGGCTGTACCATCACAAAACTCCAATTTTCATAATTGGATAATTCTTGACCAAATGAGCCACATTCAGCACGTAGTGTAGAAAATATAGCGGTAGTAGCGCTCGAAAATTGGAGCTTAAGAACAGACCATGTTAGTAGGCTATTGATTATGAACTTTCAAAAAGGAACTACAACGTTAAAGGGGTTTTATTATTTCATATGATCAATAAACACCGAAGTATTAAAAACTGCAGAGTGCTACCATAGGGGTGCGTTTTTGAGAACGGGCTGAAAACAGCCCCTTTTCAGTTTAACAGAAAAGTTGTAGGAAATTAAATTCGCAATCGAATAACGGTTGCTGAATTAAAATATAGTTATTTTTGTCAAAAATATGCTTAAAAAACGAACAAAAAAAAACGCGTATGTATGTATTTTGCCCTATAACTTTTTTCCATGGGGGTTTAGGTATATTCATTTGTTTATAGAAAAAGAACTTTTATCCGTTCTCTACAAAATGACGCTAAGTAGAATTCTTTAGTGTTTTTATTTATACTCACACCATTTTTCGTCAATTTTACTTATTTTTTCGCAAACAATGTTATGTAACTCTTTTCTACGCAGTTTGAGGTATAGGCAATTGTATATTTAGATAAAAGAGAAAACAATCGCCATTAAAATGGTTTCAACGATATCTAACCTAGCTTTTTAATTTCTCGTTATAACTGTTTTTCTTATAAATTTATGTAAATATAATAAAAAATAAAAAATAAAGCCTATTTCCTTATTTTTAAAATTGTTTATTGTAAAAAATGCCGATGTTAATTTTAAGCAAAATATGGTTAGTCAGTCATACTGCAACGATTTTTGTTATAACTTTTTCTTGAGTATTTGGGTATATATGTTGCTAAATAAAAATAAAAGCTTATTTGTCTACCCAATTTAGTTGCAGATTAAAAATTTTTAAATTTCAACATCTATTTCTTCCTCAGCTTTACTATCATTTTTTAAAAGCTCAATTTTATTTGAATTTTAACAATACCTAAGCCCACATTGCAGAATATGGAATAATTATTAATACCTAACTTTCTGCAACCACCGTTTGTTGTACATTCTTTCGTACTTCGAAGGCTATTTTTTAAGAAAAACTTGTGGCGTAGGTGCTTTGATAGTAAGTATTGGGGTTAATCCATATCTTGAATTTTTAACTCACATGAGTCTTAAGAATAGTTACCTAGGCTGAAGAGTCATATTTAGAAATCGGGGTTGTCGAAATCATATACAAATTATTGGATTTATGCACATTTAAACGACTGCGCGGGTTATGTGCGTGGGTACTAGCCGTGGGTTATAAACCATATTTATTACCTTTTTTAAATAATATTAATAATGTATACATTATTAAACCGTCGTAGAAAGAAAACAAATTAAAAAAATTTACGAAAAATTAACAAAAATCGTTGTAGTATGACACTTTGACTAACCATATTTTGCTTAAAATTAACCTCAGCATTTTTACAATACACAATTTTAAAAATACGGAAATAGGCTTTCTTTTTTATATTTTATTATATCCACATAAATGTAGAAGAAAAAAATTATAACGAGAAATTAAAAAGCTAGGTTAGATATATATATTTGAAAGTAGAAACACCTGAAGAACCTTCTCTTAATTATATATAGTCTTACACCCTTGTACTATATATATTTTAATGGTGATTGTTTTCTCTTTCATCTGAATATACCATTGCATATACCTGAAACTGCGTAGAAAAGAGTTACAGAACATTGTTTGCGAAAAATAGGGAAAATTGCCGAAAAATGGTGTGAGTGACAAATTTTAAAAATCGTTTCCCGAACAATATAAACACTAAATACTTCTAATTAGCGTCATTTTAAAAGGAAGAATGGAAGTTCCTTTTCTGTGAACCAATGCCTATACCTAAACTCCCATGGAAAAAAGTTATAAGGCAAAATACAAAGAAAATAAATAAAAACGTGTTTTTTTGTTCGTTTTTTAAACATATCTTTGTCAAAAATATTTTTTTTAATTCGGCAACCGTTATTTGATAAAAAAAAATTTCTACAACTTTTTGGTAACTACTACCTAGAAGAAATGCGTAGTTTTCGACCTAACCTCAAAAAACTGAAAAGGGGTTGTTTTAACCCCGTTTTCAAAAACGCACCCCTCTAAATAGTAGCACTCCACGGTTTTTTAATACTTGAGGCTCCATTGACCATATGAAATAATAAAACTTCTTTAACGTTGTAGTTCCTTTTTACCCTATTTTTTTGTACATTATCAATAGCCTATAGGCGCAGTTATGGCCAACATTTAAAACCATAATCTTTAAAAAATAAATGTAAGATATCGGTCTTTCATATGATAATAATCATTACTTAATAAAGCTATTTTTGTTAATTTTTAAAATTTTTATAAAAAGTACCTCGTAATGAATCACTTCTAACATCTTTAATATCCTCTGTGTTTTTGCCATAATCATAAATTAGCCAAAGTATCTTGAAAAAACTAAAATCCCTTTTATTATTAATGGACTAGTATTTTTTTTAATAATGTTATTAATCCTTTGGTGACTATAACATTTATGTTCCCATATCGTTTTTCTCTCTGATAATAAAACTCATATATAGGATTTTCAATATCGACCTTTTATACCCAATAAAAACCTATATTGCTTTTTAGAATTTTTGCGGTCATCCATTGTCGGCCAAAATGTGATTGCGGTTTTGGCTTTGGGATTATTTAAAGCATAAAGCTAACGTTTATGAATTTGATAACGAAGCCATAATTAAATTATTAAAATTTGGTACAATAATTGGTTGAGACACAATGTTTAGACCGTTTTTCATGATAAATTTTTGTTTTAATATTAAAAAAAAGGCTAACTGAAACGCAGTAATTAGATTTATTAAAATAGGTTGATAAAACAATGATGTTTTCATATTTTATGAATTACATTGTTTCTTTAGGAAAAATATATAAATACAAACAAATAAAAATTACTACTAGTTGGAAAATAGTTATTTATTAGATAAGTGAGTTATATTACATATAAGTCACGCAAGAAAAGTTTTTTTAAAAGGTAATTTTCTTAAGGGACTTATATGTAATAACTCACGTGTCTAATACAAAATTTTATCCAACACTTTCGTATAAATCGTTTTTAATATCGAAAATAATTTGAAAACGTCATCCATTATTTGTTACTTGTCATTGTCAACACCAGCAACAAAATTTTGTATTTTTGGAAAGCAAGCTTGTTTGGTTGTAATGCATTTTGTTGGTAACTACGGGTTTGTTAAGTAAACAACTTTGTAGACAAACATAAAAATGCTTTGCGAAATGGAAAATTGTGAAGTTCCTGCGGAAATTTTGGAAGAAGCTGCGGTAGCGACATGCAGTTTAATTCCAGAGAAGTCAAAACTAACGCACAATAAAGAATTTGAAGATTTTGAAGCATGGAGGAAAAGGCGAGGAGTTGGTACTATAAATGAAGATGTTATTATGGCTTACTTTCTGTTTTTATCGAAAAAGTTGCTCCCTCATCAATGTGGACCAAGTATTCAATGATAAAAACGACCTTAAAAGTATATAAGAACGTGGATATAGGGAGGTATGGAAAAGTTGTAGCTTATTTGAAGAGCAATTCAAGAAATTTCAAACCGAAAAAGGCAAAAATTCTGGAGAGGCAATACATCGAAAAATTTTTGTCTGAGGCACCTGACGACGAGCACTTAATGTCAAAGGTATGAATTTACTTTAGTTTCTGGTATTAAATATTTATCTGTTCGGATTTTTATAGGTTGCATTGATATTGGGAATCGCTGGTGCATGCCGTTGTGACGAACTAACTCGCTTAAGTATTGAAGATATAGTAGATAAAGGCCAGTACATATATGTTTCTATACCTGATACCAAGACGAACAAATCGAGAAGCTTTACAATTTTAAAAGAAGGATTTTTGGTAAATGTGCTTGAATTATTTAGAAAATATGTGTCCCTAAGGCCAGAGAACACGCCTCACAAAAGATTTTTTGTCAACTTTCAAAAGGCAAATGCACTAGGCAATGCGTGGGAATAAATAAAATTTCGAAAATTCCGAGAGTAGTTGCTCATTATTTGCAACTACCTGATGAAATCTTATATAGTGGTCATAGCATGCGGCGTTCTTCAGCGACACTTCTAGTCAACGCTGGGGCCGATATCACCAACCTTAAACGCCATGGCGGGTGGAAGTCTTCTACCGTGGCAGAAGGATATTTAGAAGATTGCATCTCTAACAAGTTTGAGATTGCAAGACGAATACAGGGTGAAGAGCGCACCAAGGCAAGTACTAGTGCTGAAAGACTTCCTGAAGAACACTCCGCACAATGTAACGTTGTCCAAGATAAATCTAATATAACAATTACTGTTAATATAAACACGAATAAATTGTAGTATAATATATTAGTTGTTTTATGTTATTTTTTAATTGTGAAATGTTGGAAGTAATAAAGAATTAGTATAAGTCACTAGTGAGCTAAAGTCTATAATTCACTAGTGAGCTAAAGGGTACTTTAGCTCACTAGTGACTTATAGTACACTTTATATCCTCAAAATCTGATCAATTATGTAGATATTATATGTAAGTGTTGGATAAAATGTTTTAATCATTTATGGTAAGTAGAAACCTTTATACGGTTGACCACTAAGCCAACCATTTTGCAAGAAACCATTTATATAAATGTAATTCACTTATTATTAAATATTAATAAAACATTGTCTAGTACGAGGTCTTCATTTAAAAGATTTTATAAATTATAGTATGTGAATTTAATTCTTAAATTTAAAAACGATATCCAGGCTGTTTTCTAACTACGGTACGGGGGTGATTTTTTATGTATTTTTATTAAAAAAGTTTCTATAAACATATGTCCAGACTGGACTCTGAGACACAGGGCGTTAAACGTTAAGCGTTTTCGGCATTTAAAAAATATTTTAGAAACCCTTTAGTCAAATTAGGTAAAATTCGGTACACTTATTTAATATAATATTGAGCTAATATTATTGGAAAAAAGCAAGCCACTGAGTTTTTATGAAGTTTTTATATTTTGTCTTGATTAAGCAATTAAAAATCCAACTTGTCTTGTATTTTCTTTTTATCTAGCTTTTTTTCAATAAAAAAATATTAAAGCCACTTTAATTTCTTTTAAAAAGTACCCAAAGACAAAATAATATAAAAATTAAAAATAAAAATACAGCAATTATTTGTCTTAAAATAAATAAGCACTCGTGTACTTTATGGAAAATAGTCATTTTTATTATTTAATATGGTCAAAATTGTTTATTTTTTAATTCTGTTTTTTATTTTTGCTGTTTATGGCTTTTTTTCGAAGAACATAAAGTGTTTTTTTTTTAAGAAGCGAGATACTAAGAAAAGACATAACCTGAAAACAAAAACAAAAATATATATTCATTGTCACTAATGGTAAATAAGGAACCATTTTCCTGTAAAAATTTAAACCCATTTGGTACGACAAAAAGTTATTAAAGCTTTTCCAATATTTTATATTCAGCTTTATAATTTTCTGTGTTTTGATCCAATTTAATTTGGATTTTCGTTTTAATAGAAATAATTTAAAGTTAAAAAATCGTTTTTAAAACAAGCTTTTAATAAAGTACACTTAAAGAATTAAAACACTTTTTCTTTAAAACTTTTATTAACATTTAACCTCATTATACAATTTAAATGATTTTAACGCTTGTCGCGAGATTTAATTATTTATATTTAATTACAGTTAGTTGTAAAATTTAAAAACAATGTTTAATTTATTTGTTTGTCTATACAGGTTAATCTCTCGACAAGCTTTTAAATCATTTTAATTGCGTAATGATGTTAAAGTTTTAAATAATGTATTTATATTGTTTTTTAGTGCATTGTAATAAAAGCAAGTTTTAGAAACAATATTTTACTTTTAAATTATGTTTTACTTTTTAGTTATCTCTGGACATATTACTCAGTCTGTATATTTCATTTAACGCATCACTTTTGCAAGTCGTTTGCGGTTTATTTATAACAGACTAGCTGTAATAGGATTAGGCATTGGTATCGAGCACTTCAAAAACCCTAGTAGTCCAAAAATTTACACAGATTTTAGTAACGAGCTTTAACTCATATTCGTATTCTTAGCAAGCCCTTTCATTTGATAACCATATTTTTAAAGTGCATTAGAAATATCTAGTTCACTATCTTGGGTGTTTGGCCATGTAGCGTTTAAAATAACGTTACTTTATTTTTTAGTTACTCTTAGCAAGCCCTTTCATTTGATACCCATATTGTACAAATGCATTAAAAATAACTAGTCCGCCATATTAGAGTTACATCAGGATATTTTTCGAGTTACTCTCTACAAGCCCTTTATTTGATACCCATATGTACAGGGTGTCCGGATTTCATTGCAATTGCAGGATATCTCGGTTATTATTAGAGATAGAGACTTTGCGGTTTTTGCGAACTGTTGCTACTTTTTGATGAAACAAAAGATTATACTAAAAGATTTTTCATGGCGCTTTTAGTTTTTGATATACAGGGCGAAATTCATTTTTTCCATTTTTAGACCCCCTCGTATTTTAGTTGTAACTTAGAACAAAACTAAAAACTGATATTGGTAGATACTTTTACGTAGAATTCAGAGGTGTAGTTAGATAGTTTTTAAATTTTATATTTTTCGAGATACGAACCAAACCTATGATTTTTCTAATGGTACAATCTGAATATTTTTTATTTATTAAAGTACAGAGAATGAAAGCTTTTAAAAATATGTAATACCTAATAGTTATTTTTTAATTTTAGACCCTAAATTAATGTTTTAAATTTTAATATTGAATTTTGCATAGTGGGCCCTGATATAGACTTTATAACCAAAAATAAAATTATTTCACAAGTTCATTATTTATTAACATTTACCAGCAAAATTTGAGTTTTAACTATTTTATCTTGCCCAGCATCCCTATTCACCCCTGGGTTCCTTAACTTTGTTCACTTAATAATTAATTGAAAACTGACACAACAACTTTAATAACTAAATATTTTCAATTAGCTTAATTGCGTTTATATTTTAAAAATCTCCAAGATCAGTATGTGTCCATGATTATATATATATATATATGTATATATATATATATATATATATTTAATTTTAGCCATTACCGTGTATGAAACTGTTTGTTGTTGGTCTCAGTTTTATACATATTTTTTTAGTATTTTGTTTTAAAACAAATGTTTTTCTAAAAATTATTGTTACCTACTAATTTTAAACACTCAAAAACTAAGAGCGCCGTGAAAAATATTTTAGTGTCATCTTTTGTTTCATCAAAAAGTAGCAACAGTTCGCGGAAACCGCAAGTCTTGATTTCTAATAATGACCAAGATACCCTGCAATTGCAACGAAATTCGGACACCCTTTACAGGGTGTCCGCTAATTAATGGTACACAGAAAAACTACAGATTCCTTATGCCTAATATATAGATTAAACGAAACATAGGTATATACAAAAGTTAATAGTAGGGAATACAGGGTGTCAAAAGGAAAAAAATATTTTAAATTTATTTCGATAATTGTTGATACGTTTTGAATATTTTAATAAAACTAGGTATCTAGGAGTTTTTTGACATGAGCTATTAATAATTTTAAAGTGTATACCGAAGGGGCTAACTATATTATTAAAATTTTTCTAAAACATTCAAACTTTTTTGTGCTACACAATTAGTTTTTTTAAACCGTCATGCCTACTGTCCTAATAGGTGACAACTGACAACAGACAACTAGATTTTTAAAATAAATTATTGCGTCCTGATACATATTAATTAACATTTTATTTTAAATCGGTAATTTTATTGAAATATTACAGAAGACAGAAAAGTTTCCAAATAAACCAGAATAACTTTCCAGCGACGAAAATTTTGGTGCGTCACGCTCCAGGGCTTGAAGCTCTTGAGCTGCTATAAAAAGTTAGTCACTGGAACGCATCCCCAGACAAGGAAAGAGCGATCCAGCAGGTAAAAGAACTTAACCTTAAGTAATTTGAAAATTTCGTTTTTTGTTAACCTTCCTTGGCTTTATAATAATCGGATTTATTTAATAGCACAGTATAAATGTCTCTACTTGTGGGATATCTAATATCTAATTTCATTTCAAATAAATAATTTTAAAAAATCTATCATTAACCGTAAAAAACAAATTGTTGACATTTGGAGCTCGAAACACCAAAAAAAAAAAGCGGCTGGTGCTTGAGGGGCTAGGGGAAAGAATAACGAAGTAGTTAAGGTGCATAACACTTTCGGTCTTCGGATATCTTTCTAATAGTTAACCTTTTATTCCATGTTTACAGGGCCGAATTAACTCTTTGGGGAGCCCTAGACTGGACTTTTTGGGGAGCTTATTTTATCCCACGGCGCCCTATGCTTCACATGTAAAATAAAATTGAAAACAAAAAAAAAAAGGATCCTTCTCTCTGTGGCGCCTATTTTGTCCCACGGCGGCAGCTTATTCAGAAATTAAATTAAAGACAAAAAAGGCCATTCCCTGTGTAGCGCCGCCTATTTTATTCCAGAGCGCCCTCTTTACAAATAAAAATGAAGAAAACAAAAAAGGCCCTTTCCTCTCTGGCGCCTATTTTATTCCACGGCGCCCTAAACTTCTCAAATAAAATTTGTTTAAAAAAGAAAAAACCTTATCTGTCTGGTGCCTATTTTATCCCGGCGCCCTAGGCTTTAGCCTAGGGGTAATAGGGCACCGCATGTTTATAAAACAAAGTACCATTTATCTTAAACCAGGAAATAGTTTTTCCATTTGTGTTAAAAACTCTGTATATTTTTGCGTTTTCTCTTAATTTTATTATACGTGATTTAAATTATGCAGTTTGGGACTAATGAGCAAATTAATTCTTCTTCGAAGAACATATCGTCTCGTCGGAGGTCTTATTAAAGTTTGTAAGTGCGAAAGTTAGAATTTTACAGTATCATAAAAAAACCTAATAAATTAACATGTCATTTTTTTATTCTACATTCTTTTTACTGTTTATATAGGGTGTTTCCTAACTTATTCGCCAAGAGTTAATTTTACAATTAAAAAAATATAAAAACTTCATGCAAACATGTTATGTCCTAAACATCTTAGTTTTTGAATTACGCGGTGTAAAAGATAATAAGAAAATATTGTTTTTTTTATAATACCTTCTATACCAATCCAGATGTTATTAAAAATCTGGGAGCGCCTCCTATGCATCAAAAGACATTTTTTGGCATACTTGGCATTTTTACTGTAGAATTTGATAGTATTGATACGAAATGACCATGCAGAAAAAAGGTTTTTATTAACTTACGCGAAAACCTTACTACAAATAAAAAGTCAAAAAATAAATTTGTTCAAAACCTGTTAAAAAAAAATATATATATATATATTTGGAAAATGCAGTGGCGTACCATTTTTTAATAAAAATATTTACCTTGAACCTTTTGTGGACGACACTGGTAAAAAAATATTTTTCTTGTATGCCAAAAAATGTTTTTTGGTTCATAGGAGGCGTCCATAAAATTGTTTAAAACTATTTGAATTGATGTAAAAGATATTATAAAAAAAAAAATTAAAAAATTACACTCCCTATTTCAAAAACTAAGACATATGTTCATATGAAGTTTTTTTCTTATTTTTATTAGCCCTTAATGTTTATCTGATAAGTTGTAAAACACCCTGTATAGTACAGTTTAACTCTTCTTCGAATAAATTATAATTATCTTTTAGAACTTTTAAACATACAATCTTAACTAATGTCTTCCTGATCTTGTAATTTGACCAAATGGCTGGAAGTAGCAGGTGGTGACTTTTTCGGTAAACAACTACGATAGCTGTCAGTTAATATGCATGTATTCATAATTAAACCTAATGCATTTTTTACAAAATACAAGTTAAAATAAAAAATAATATATTATAGTTTTTATATTATTAGAAGGCTTGGCTATAAATTATGCTATATCATCTTCTAGACTAGTCTGATACAGCAACTCATTTATAGAATTTTCGATATCCGACTTTTGTCCTAGATAAAACACCCTATTGCTTTTATATTGCCATGAATCTTTGTCGGCCGTATTTTCTTTGAGGCTTTTGAGCGACCGAGAAAAGTCTTTTATAAATTCAAATATTGGATTTAAAAAAGTTTTAAATCCTTTATTTCGTGAATTTTAAATGCATAAAAACATTAGTTGCTGGTAATCTTTTTTTTGCACTGGCTAAACAACCGACGGCGACATTGCTAAGTTACAAAAAGAAAATCACCGTTCGGCGGTTTTATCTATTTACGTTTGTATATAAAAGTGGCCGAAACTCTCATTTAATTTTTTATTACCGGCGGGTTTTGCGTATTTTATCGGTAGATGCCGCCGTCCGGCGGCTATGCTTATGTAAACTAATGAAAACCGCATAACAATTGTTAACCTAACCTCGATAATTATTAATTTTCTGTGACGTAAGCGTTTAGTTTTCTTGCGATTTTATTTTTAAATATTATATTTCTTATTAATCAATAAACAAAAATGAAACTGGGAGACCCAGTTGACACCTACGAAGATTTTGTTGAAGCTCTAAGTAAGTAGAATAAGTAGAACGTATCTTCTTAAAAAAAAGGAAGCCAACGTATATTTTTCTTTTTTTTGATTTCTCTCTTTAATTTCCGTATTTGTGATCAAAATTATATTACCTAAATAAGTACCTATATAGGGTACGACCAAAAGTATGTTTTTTTAGAATTATTTTTTTATCGTAAATTGCATATTTTAAAAGATAATATAATTTTGCTGGCAAATACGGATATTAGAGAATAAATTGAACAAAACAAAACATTTTTATTTGGTTTTTACAATATAAAACAAAAAAATAACTACGTAAGTACGTAATACCGGATAGGAAATAAAATTACATACATAACATAGATAAAATTTATTGTTTTCTCTTTGGTATTACCTCGACCTCTTGGTTTACATCTTTTCCTTATGGCCCATGGCAATTTAATATACCCTAAATCATTATCTATAAAGAAGCTAATAAAAGGGTAATTTTCTTGTGTTGGACTTTTATCAACAATATCCTTTTCCTTCTAACTTTTTTTTTTAATTGCTGCAAATTTAAAGTTTTTTTCATGCTAGATACATGCATACTTTAATTGGTAATACTTTAGTTTATTTTTTTCGCTAAAATACTCCTGGCTTCTCTTTTTTAAAATGATGCATTTTTTTAATATCTATTAAGAGCTACGACAAAATCTTCGTAGGCGTCAAACGTGCTGCCAGCTTTATTTTTGTTTATTGATTAATCTATACCAATATATAAAGAGGTAAAGTTTGTAACTTTGTGGGTTAGTTTGTAGCCGCTAATCTTTGGAAGTACCAAACCTATCATAAAAATTCATTAACAATCAGAAAGCTACACTATTCAGGAGTGTATAGGCTATATTTTATTATAATTAAACAAAAATTTTAGATATTAACGCCCAACGAAGTGGGCACAGGGTCTGCTAGTAAAAAATATAATAATTATAAGCGAGTTCAGACGTTTTTCCCCACTTACATAGGCAGATGCTTTCTTCCTAATTTATGCACTGATTCTTAGTTCTTTTTCATCATATTTTCTTTGTAAAGGACCACAAAATTAAACAAAATTTGGAACCTTTAATACTTGTAATTTAGGACATCTTTTACAATATTTACATTTTATAATAAAATATAATATTAGATTGATTACGACATGACTTCGACTGACTTTTTTAAAAAACTTAAACTTTCTAAACAATTTTTCGTAAAGTAGGTTACGCATAAAACAGCTAATTAGGTACCAAAGGTATTTCATTTATTCATTTTTGCAAAAACGTTGCCCAGGGAGGTGCGTATCGTGGCGAACCAGGACAACACAAAAACGCTTCCATCACACTGCAAGATTATAAGAAGTTAAAAAAATTGTCCAGAAAGGTTAGACTAGATGAGACCAAAAAGTAAGATGGCTGCAGAACCGAGGGGGATCTTGAGAAACGCCGGCATCACCACACGCATGGCCTAAGCTGTCGCTAACGAACACCACATAAATGGTAATAAACCTGACAGAGAGCTGAGGCGTAGACTCCGAAAAACCAACGAAATTGGATTAGTGCGACCCTGCTTGTAGAAATGGAGAAAAACGCGTCGTCCCTCAGGCGTTATACTACTGATTTGGATTTAAATAGTAAGTCAGACGATTTTTTAAAAAGAGTTCAAAAAATATATATTTTAATAAACTATAAAACATATTTTTTTAATTATTTTTAGTTAGTTAACCTCAATTTTTACTGAAAATCATAATCAATAGGATTTTTTTTGTTAATACATCTTTAAGCAGCTTCTCTGCTAGTCTCAAAAGGTTTTAGGTAGTCTCAAAAATTTTATTTTTTGTCTTGATTTTGCAGTTATAAACCAACCATGTAAATCCTACAAAAATTTTGTAATAGCTTTTAGCATTTCGGATAAAGCAAAAAAATTTATGAAGAATAACTTTTTTCGAAATATTAAAAATATATTTTTTTACAGGTATATAGTCAAGTTTATCCGTGGTCACACATTGCAGTTTTTATGGGGTAGTTGGATCACCGTGCTGAAAATATCCACACTAAAGCTACTATCGTGCCGGGAATCGGGAACTTCCGGAAATTTCAAAGAAAGTACTGAGACTAGAAATGCCGGAGATGCACCAAAACCTCCTGCTTTATTAACATCAGAGCTGTACCAGGAGATTTCCATAATAGATCCTAGATGCCTCAGCAAGCGTTGGCTCTAAGAGACGTCCAGAAGGTGAACATAATATCATAAAATTATATACTATTAAAAACTTTGTTTTGTACTCTAACACTAATACTGTGAATACTGAGTTCTTTAGCATCTTCTGTACACGAAAACTAAGTAGTTTTGTTTGAAGAAAGTATTTACCTGTTATTCTTTAACCAAGACAACCCTTAAAGTAATATATTCGCTTGGCCAAAGAAATGTATTCTTAACTTAAGTTTTAATTCTGTTTTTGCCGAAGAAAACATATGTTTTAAATTGATCGCTTGACAAGAATATATTTTCTCCAATGAAATTAGTGCTTTTCTTCGCTAGATAATCGCGTCGACAAAAAAATATCTACAAAGAAATCATTAATATTCTCTAACTTAAAAATATGTTTACTTAACTGAATCTACCTTTATGCTTGTACTTAAAATAATGTTTTTAAGAATATCATTTACTGATAAGAAGAATATATCTCTTTTTCGTTATATACAACAGGTTATTCGATAATAACAGATTTGCCAACTGCTCGACAGCCATGCTCTGCGACGATAGGCAGGCAAGCGTACCGCCCAAAGTAATGCTATTTGCCGTTATATTAAATATTATTTTTAAAGGATAAAAAAATTACTAAGTGTTAATGAAGCATTAACAATAATTATCAATAAAACAGAAAACCTAAACTCTTACGGCACAGCAAAATATTTATTAAGGTTAGGTTAACTATTATTTGGGGGCCTTTTATTAGTTTTTATAGACGGTGGCATCTATTAATTAAATAAGTGAAAACCGCCGGTTATTAAAAATTAATTGAGATGTGCGGCCTGTATGATGTGCTGTTAAAGAAGAGTAATCAAATTTGTGATAATAAAATATCATAAATGAGTAAGGGTATACATTATATACTAATAAGATTTCTCCCTTTATACATCATATTATACAGGACGATTAAATATTATTAATTTTGTAGGTTTTGATGTATTGGTAACAGTAAATAATAACCGTTTCGATAATGTTATAGCTTCATATTTCCTTAATATTTTTTTTTGAGACCTTAACTCTTAAAAGAGTTCATTTAAGGCCATTTAAATTTTAAAAGGATTAATGCTACTTTGCAACTATTTATTTTGTATATATGTATATTTTTAGTTTGTTATAGGATTTACCATTTGGAATGTTTATTCAGTGTTTTGTTAAATAAATAAATAAATAACTAAATTGTATTTAAGCTTATGAAAGAAATCGAGCATAAATGATAATTTTTTGAATTTTATTTTTGCGAATTCCACTGGAGTTGTTATATCAGTTTTTTACCCTATATTAAAAAACCCACTTGTCCAAAAAGTAAATAATAAAAAGACAAAAAACAGTTTTGTCTGTTTTTTATTACAGTGTGTCTAAAAATTTGGAATCATATGGAAAACTTTTTTATTATTTATTTTACAAAAAAGTTATTCTTTATGAAAAGTTCTGCATCCTCCAAAACCCAAAAAGCAACCATTAGATATTAAATTATATCAGTCATTTACGAGGTGTGGCCAAAAATGTAATTTTTATAAGAGTAAAGTACCTGTATTTTTGCTTATATCGAAAATTTTTATAAATAAAAGACGTTTAGAATTAAAAATTACTTTAAAATATGCAATTTTGTTTATTTACAATTTTTTTATTATTATTTTAAATCAAAAATGGTAAAAATTTTGGTTGGTACATTAGTGTATCATATTTTATAATTTTAGGTTTTATAGGACAATTTAAAATACACTTTTAAATTTACTGTTACAAAAATAAAAAGATGTACAATGCAAAATTGCATATTTAAAATTAATTTTTAATTCTAAACGTCTTTTTTAAATTTCCGATATTAGCAATAATAAAGGAAGTTTACTTTTAAGCAAAAATTTCATTTTTGGCTAGACCTCGTAGATGATAAGATAACTTTTTTCGTATAATGAATAATAAAAAAGTTTTCCATATGGTTCCAACCTTATTAGACACACTGTATATAATTTAATAAAAGTTTAAAAAATATCTGACAGCAGCGTCCGTATTAATCATCTTCATTCTATTAGCGATCAGCCGAATATAAAGAACAAATTAAAATAAAACCGAAAATTGTCTAAAATAATTTAAAACATGCCGTGTATTCATAGAAAGATAAATTAATTGATTTTAAATTATGTTATACTAATTTTAAACCTACTAAGCTGTTTTATACATTTTAGTTAACAGTGATGTTAAAAATACGGTGAGATGTTACAGCAGATCTATTTTTTGAAATTTATTCGTTTAGATTAAACACCGTATTTTTTGTTGTTTTTAATGTAATAGGGGGCAGGACCTTTATTTTAATATTTTTTATATAAATAAGGAGATTTTTATAAGTTTGTCCTAATTCTTTATTTAAGTTACAAACGTTTATACTATGAGATCCGAATAGGAGATGACTTTCACCCATCTGTTTACCGGATAAAAAATGTTTTATATTAAATAGAGCATTTAAATAAGGTTACCGCCATAGGGTTGCCTAAAAAATAGGTTAAAGCCATATTTTACTTTAAAAAATAACCACAAAATTTTTGACACCTTGTATAATGGCAACCTTTATTTTTTTAAATACGTGCGTATGCTAGTTATTAAAATATATATTTTTAAATATTACAGAATGTACTCAAAAAAATAAAATTTAAAAATTTACCACAGCTTTATTTATAAAATCTAACAAAAAATGTACTAATGTATTAGTACTGTCACGTACAATAAAAAAATGAAAATTGACATTATACAGGGTCACTTAAAAATGTTAAAACTTACTTTTTTAATTGGTTATAACCTTAACCTATTTTTTTAGGCAACCTCATGGCAATACCTTTGTTAAAATACTATTTTTAATATAAAATAGTTTTTATCCGGTAAACATTTGGTTAAAGGTCGCTTCCTATTCGGACCTTAGACTATTATGGTGTATATTTTTTAATAAGTAAAAAACTTCTTCGTTAATAGATTGCAATGTTTTTTTTTTTAAATATTTTTAAACTTATTTATTATTTTATTTATATTGTGTAGAAGGTTGTCCAACAACTACTTCGTTGGCTGCTTTTTATTTTAAATTTACTGTTCTGTAGAATTAGAATACTATGTTTGTTGATTGTTGTTTTGTAACCGATTTCAAAAAGAAGGAGGTTTTCCATTCGCCTGTATGTTTTTTTAACACGCTTTTATTAACTTGGGTTGTAACTATCAATCTATCAATCTGGCTGGCTATGTAACGGAATCTTTGAGCCTAATTTTAACCAACTTCCAGCTATTTGATTTCTTTGAAACTTTGCACACGTATTAAGGACCCATGACAATGCAATAATCTGCAAACA
Source organism: Listronotus bonariensis (assembly GCA_014170235.1). Classification (NCBI taxonomy): domain Eukaryota; kingdom Metazoa; phylum Arthropoda; class Insecta; order Coleoptera; family Curculionidae; genus Listronotus; species Listronotus bonariensis. Next base: position 9,097 of record JACEGR010008449.1, on the reverse strand, counting down.
GTATCCCGTTATCCTGCTTTGGAAAAAAAAATTATATTATTATAACCACTGCTTGATACAACCAAGTGTCATCTGTCCTAGAAAACTGGGTTAATTTTCTTTGTCATCTGTCACCTGTACGTCCCAGTGGTACCAACCACCGGCCATTTCAAGAGTTCGATCTGAATCGATTTTACTCAAATTTTATATTAGGTTATTTTCAGAAAGTCTATCTGAAAAACTTTGCTATTCTTGACAAAGAAAAATAATTAATAGTTTAAAAAACTAAAGAAACACGCTTTTATATGCAACCGAACTAAAAATTAGAAAAATTTAAAAACAGTATCCCGTTAAGTTCCAGCATTTTCTAGGAAAATAGGAAAAGTGAAAATCGTACGTTCTGGCGGATGCGCCAGATTAGACAATTGAATAATCGAACTTGACAACATTTGCCGACGGGTTGGGGACCAGGGGCTCAATTCTGCTAAACTGAACTCATTCGTTCCGGGAGCGTATAACCTTCATCTGTTTTTTTTAACACGCTTTTTTAACGAACGAATAACCTTCACTTGTTTTTTAAAACAGGCGGTCATAAAACAGAAATCTGTATTACCAACTGACATCTGACAAAATTCACAGTCATAACATAACCTAAAAATTCCTTTAATGTGAAATTAAAGTTTCAGTTAACTAAGCTATTAAAAACAAAGTATACACTTTAATTGAAATACAAGAAGCAAATAAAAGTAACTAACAAGTTATTGCATATAACTTTTATACCATCTTCCATTTATACTTTCTAAAAGGCCTTTATTGAGTGTTAGAAACTTGTACCGAATGTTAGATTAGGACAAAGACTGGAAATGGAGATTAGCAAACTACATTAAAATATCACTTAAGGTAAGTAAACTAAAGTAAACTCATATTTAGAAAAAAACATTTATGGTAAATTTCTTTTTAGTTTAAAAAGGTAATATTTTAAAAATATTTGTCTTATTTATGCAAATTGGGTAATTGTTTCGAAAGTTGGAGCAACCCCCATTTTGACCAAATTTGATATACAGGGCACAGAACTAATAAAAAAGGGGCTGGTTATTTTCAACCAAGTGTCATCTGTCACCTGTACGTCCCAGTGGTACCAACCACCGGCCATTTCAAGAGTTCGATCTGAATTGATTTTACTCAAATTTTATATTAGGGTATTTTCAGAAAGTAAATCTGAAAAACTTTGCTAATCTTGACAAAATGGCGAAAAAATTTTTTAGTGAATAAACTGGAGCATTTATTTTTAAAAAATTAATTGATATAACGAACTAAAAATGAAAAATAATTAATAGTTTAAAAAACTAAAAAAACACGCTTTTATATGCAACCGAACTAAAAATTAAAAAATAATTTTTCATTAAAAAAATATTTTCACTTCATAGTAAAAAGCGTGGGGTGCTTAATATATTAAATGTTATAATTATTATATTTGCCAATATCTATGATGGAAAAGTTATGAAAAAATAGTAAAATGCACCCCACGCTTTTTACTATGAAGTGAAAATATTTTTTTTTAATGAAAAATTATTTTTTAATTTTTAGTTCGGTTGCATATAAAAGCGTGTTTTTTAGTTTTTTTAAACTATTAATTATTTGTGTGTATGTTACGCGGGTATTCTGGCGTTTATGGACCGATTTTATTTTTATTTAAAAGATTGCGCTTTCGCAGTGGTCCCATAGAAAAAACATGTAGGATCGTGAGAGAAAAGGTACTAGGCCTATTTTTCTCTCTGCCGAACGTTGTATGTGGGGAAAAGCTGCCCCTAGCTGGGTATATGCTCAGATAATAAAGAAAAAGACGAGATCAGAGGAGTATTTAGAATTGACAACCTTGGGGTATTTGCCCTTTTCACCGAACTAAGTGAGGTACTAGTAGTGTTGTTTAGTGTATTTTTACCGATTTTAAAGTAAAAAGCGAAAAATTAACATTAAAAAAATTAGACCGTTTAAAAGAAAATAATAAAACTCACTAAAAAGTTAAAAATAATAAAAGAGAAAATTAAAAGAAGAAGTTATAACATAATATTATGTGCTAAACTATTCAATGTTAATAACTTAATAAACAAAAGCTTCTTATACTTTAATACCATATGGTATCTGACTTATTTTGTTTTTATTTTTTTATTATCTTTTTAGTGAGTTTTATTTTTTTCTAGATAGGTTTAATTTTTAAATGTTTTTATTTATTGATAAAGGGAATCTACTCCCATAAAACTTTACATTTAATAATATTATTAATAATCAGGCTCCGAAATAGTTATTTCCATAATATTATATTGCAGTTTAAGTAAAAATATTACTTCTATAATTTCAATTATTATTTTCAGCCTTTGCTAACTGCTTGGATTCGGCTTTTTATCCAAAATTAACAAAAAAGTTTACTGATAAGAGGCCAGTTCTTTTTCACGGCCCAAGAGAGCTTTATCGGTTTTATTCTCGTTAGGAATTATCACATCCGCTAAAAATAGCTGATTGTCAGCACTCAAGAATTTAAACCTTTTAATATGTGTTATAAATTATGTCCCACCCCACTTAGTTGGAACCGTATGGAAAAATTTTTTTAGTAATTAAAAAAAAAATCTTCATAAAAAGTTCTGCATGGTTCAAAACCTAAAATAAAACAGATTTGAAATTGTGTCAGTCATCTACGAGGTTTGGCCAAAAATGTAAGTTTTGCTTAAGAGTAAAGTACGTGGATTTTTCTTATATCAAAAATTGTTATAAAGAAACGTTGTTTTGATTACAAATTACCTCTACATATTATGCAATTCTGTTTATTTGCAAAAAAAATCTTTCTTTCTGCGATAATGGAAAAAATTCAGGGTTGTACGTTAGTGCAATACATTTCATAATTATAAATTTTCTAGGACAATTTTAAATATTCATTTTCTTGACAGTCGCAGAAAGAAAAATCAAAACATATTTTTTTGTAAATAAAGAAAATTAAATATTTGCATTTACATATTACAAATTTTTTATTCCCAACATCTTTTATTTGAAACAATTTTTAATATTAGCAATAATACAGGTACTTTATTCTTGAGCAAAAATTACATTTTTGCACAAACCTCATAAATAAATGACACAATTTAATATCTGATGGTTACATTTTAGGTTTTGGACTATGCAGAACTCTCTATAAAAAGTAACTTTTTTGTATTATTAATAATAAAAAAGTTTTTAATAAGGATTCAACTTAGTGGGTCAAACTTTATAATATCATATTCCCCTGTCTCAACCGACAGATACTGCAAAAATCTGTTTTTTTGCATGACAAAATTTCACATGTGCCCAACTAGGATATTTATCATCGCTTACTATAATTATTTGCTTTATTTATGTATATGACTAACAAATGGGTTAATGTTCGAATCGGTTCACGTAAATCAATGTGCACTATGTGCAGCCTACATAGACAGCAAGAGGAAAAGCCTACTAATAAAAATTGCTAAATTATTAGCCTGTTTTATAAACAGTAACATTTCAAATATCTAGCTACTCTTTAATTATAATAAGACAGGGTTTATTCATTTATATTCGGTATACTTATTAAAAAATATAGTATAATCAATTATACCTAATATTACACGATGCTCACGTTTTAAGCAAAAACTGTTGAGATTTAGTTAATTTTAGTAAGTTTAGGCTCGCTAAAATGTGACCTTCGTGTCTCTGTGCTTCGCTATTGTCAAGTATAATGGTTTTTAGAATTTAAATGTGTGTTAGATAGGTTACGTACTTAATCTGGAGGTGTAAGATTTATTAGGTACCTTTTAAATACATTTTTAAGAAAAAGAAAATATATTTTTTTAAATCAAGAATGGAAACATATTTTTGTAGATATAATAATTGTTATTAGTATACCTGAATATTGTCAAAGGGTATATCTGGACAATACAATATATTGTATTGTTAGTTAATCGTATTATTAAAATATTTATTTTATATTGCAGTCGTAACATTAATGACTGCAAAAAGATTTCTTTGTTATCAGTTTTTAATTGCTTTTTTCTTTTTTTTAGGTAAGTTAAAGTTCAAGTCGTTGAGTAAATAAGTACTTCTTAAAGTGGGTAAGTTACTTTTTTATGGGTTTAAAGTTTATTTCTTTATTTAGTAATAGGTTTTTATAGTAAAAACATTATTCAACAATTTTTTGTAACATATAACTGGATCAGTTTGTAACAGAAATGTTTTGTTTTGTTTTGTTTAAACATCAACTTTTTTTGTGGACGCCGTATTGGACTCTAATATAATAACAAAATCATACAATCAGTATTTTCAGATTATTCTTAAACTAAAACTGTTTAAAATTTGCCATAAGTAACAGGTTTTTTCTGACATTTTCTGAAATTATGATGTAGACAATATTAATTTGGAACACACTCTATAAAGCTTACAGAAGTTGGGATTCTAGTTGTACACAACACTTCATATGGACGTTATGCCTCTAGTTAACATGCAGATAATTTGTTTGCCTTAATAAATTAAGGGCCTAGTCTGACATATTCAGATTATATTAAATCTAATAGGCGGTTAGTAACCAGTTTGTATCTTGGAATTTAATACATAAAACAACAATATTAGACAACAACCCAGATATGGAGAAACAAACATTTTTTATATTTTAAAACACATTTTTTTTGTATTGATACTCGGAAAGTCAGTTTTTTTTTAAATTGAACCGACTTTGAAACAATAATAAAACTTACTAAAAAGTAAAAAAAGTCGGGTAATAGCATATTATGATATTAAAGAAAAAGCTTTTATTTAGTTATTAACATTGAATAGTTTAGCACAGATGTTAAAACCTGACTTTTTTACTTTTTAGAGCATTATTTTTTTAAACCAACCCGATTGACTCATCTCATTTTTAAAATAAACTATTAATTTTAATACGGCTACGTACATAACAATTGTTCGGCATACAGGGTGTTCTGTTTTTATTGGTATCTCCAAAACCATAAAAAAATCCAACATAAGACTCCCTGATCCCTGTGTGGTAAAAACAGGTTATGGCCATTGGGCGATTAATCTCGAAGCTACCGGGTCATTTTTTAGATTTTGGCCGCTTTTGGCTACCCCTTCTATAACTTGTTTACTCCTAAAGTTCTGAAAATACTTTAAATTGAACTTATGTTTTTGGGCTATTCGGCCGTCATCGTAGACGCGAGTGACTACTATGCGTACTACCATAAAGCAACATACCTACGGATAAGAGAAACCAGCGGCGATGCTAGAGTTTTCAGAATTCACGCTTTTACGGCAGGCTGGCAGCAGGCTAGTCATTTTTGCCAGCTTACACTTTAAAATGCCCTCGGTCCAAGCCCTCGCCTCGTAACATCAGCGGTGGGGAGACACGTAAGCTCACGTGAAATGACTAACTGGCGGCATTTCAACGCAGAAAAACGAATAAAATTATTTTGGGAGTTTTCGCATGACCTGTCCTTTAAATCGGCTATTCCATGATAACTCTTATAATTTCCCCACTCCCATGGTACTACCGCGTGACCGCGCGGCCGCAGCGAGTTTTATAGGGCAGCTTGGGTGGGTAGGGCCCCTTCGGGTTGGTCAGCGTTGCGCAATTGTGGTTTCTGTTGTGGTGCTATTTTTAGGTTTCGAGAATTGGTATCCATGATTTACTTATTTTCATTGATTCTTCTGTTTTGTTAAAGTTGTTGGTATGTTTGTGTATCTCTATGTCTTCCCTGTACAGTCTGGCATGGGTAGGATGAGGTATTAGTAAGACCCTGAGTATTTTCGAATTTTATTTGGTGCTCTGTGCCTGAAAACGTGTCGCTTTGCTACGGCTAATTTGTCAGTCTGTCCCAGGCGGCAGTTAGCTTTATATTCTTTAATTATTGTGTTAATCGATTTCTTAGTCATTCCGATATACACACTACCACATGTACCACGGTATCCGTGAAACTCCAGGGCCCGCCAGAGGCTCCTTTTGTCTTTCGGCGATCCTATACACTCTTTTACTTTTCTTGTAGGTTTGTATATAGTTTTTATATTAACCTTTTCTAGTAGGTCGTTTATCCGTTACCCTCGGAAGGTATGGTAAGAAGGCTCTTTGCTGTTGGTGGACTTTGCTCGTTGGTTCTGCGATTATCTTTCGGTTGCATTGCTTTGTGTATTTCCTTCTCTAAGTATCGATTGGCCATAAGCGCGTTTTTTAAGTGTGTTAATTTCGAGTTTATTGCCCCACGTTCGCCAATTTTGTCCGTTTTGTAAGCGTTTCATAATACCGAACTTTTGGCAAGGATGGTGGTTAGAGTCTCTGTTTAGGTATCTGACGGTATGAGTCGGTTTTTTGTAGACTGTGTGCCCGAGCCGCTTGCCACTTTTTGTAAGTAAAATATTTAAAAAGGCTATTTTGATATTTTCTTTAGTTTTCATTGTAAATTGGATATTTGAATTTATATTGTTTTTGTGATTCAGGAATTCTTAAACTTTTTTCGATCCATGGTACCAAATTTCAAAGGTATCATCGATATACCAGAACCATACATTTGGTTTATAGCGGGCAGTACTTAGGACTCGTTGTTCAAACTTTTCCATAAAGAAATTTGCTACTACTGGGCTTCCCATTGCTACTCCTTTAGTTTGTTCATAGATCAAATTCAAATTCAAACTTTATTCATGTTAAATATCCATAATGTCTTACATTTGACAAAACTTAAAAATACAGTACATTTCTTCTAATGTAATATGTGTATGAAAACATTTGCCATTTCTTTTTCTCATTTTATTATCTAAAACGTTTAATAAAAATATTATAAAATTCTGGGTCTCTTAAATTAAAAGCTTAAAATATAAAAAACAGCCCAAGCTAAACCTAAATACCTGCAACCTCCAACATTGTTATTTAAAGTTTTTAGAAGAAAAAGGCCGCTGCTTAGTCTTTAGCAAACCTTATTAATGTGCCCACCCCATTGAAGCTGGGTCCAGCATAGGTATAATCTTAAAAATTACATTAAGAAATTAAATATATGCAAGGTTTTAATAAGTATAAATAGATTTATAACTATATTATCTATACATTACCTAATTACATTTTTATCTAAATAATACAAAGATTTATAATTTATTGTTTATTTAAGTAGGTTTAATTTTACAAACAACTCTATGGAGGGTGGCACGGCTAATATTTATATTGGTTTCGTCTTCTTCTAGCTTCTTTTTCAGTTTATCCAAGGTAGGAACAACTCCGCTTTCATAAAGACAATATATTTTCCTTCCTATTAGGTCTTGATCACTATTGTCCATGCGGTGAAGATCGAAAATCACTACGCTTTTTTTCTTTTGTTCAATTCTTCACTATTAATAATCTACCTTATCGACGATATTGGAGTTTTTGTAAGTAGACGGGTTTCTTTTAAAGCTTCTTGTTTAATAAGTCCCCTACTGATTAAAGTTTCATACACATTTTTCACAACCTGTTTTGCATCTAATGACAAATGATTTCGACGCGACATAGTTATATATATATTCTCGTAAAACAACTTTTTCAAAACGCACAGTAAAAACGGTTATTCAACACTGCAACTAAAATATTAGCAGAAATATTTATATAAATGGTCAAAACTCAAGAGATATTTATACCTGGCCCACCCCTGTCATTATGAACTCATGGGTTTGCCCAATAACAATAGGTCATAAAATCATTAAAGGTTTATTGGGGTACCATTTTTTTCTCAAGGTGTATAATGTACTATTAAACTACAAAACAATGTTTAAAAGTTCTTTAAAATGTCATGTGGTTTCCATTATTAGTTCGATTTAATTTTTATGGAAAACGTCAAAAAAAAAATGACTTTCATAATTATTTTTATTTATTTTAGAACATACTTATGTACGGTCTAGAGATTTTTTTCTAAAAATGTAACCTTAAAATCTTAGGCTTAAAACAGACGGAGTGGTTTTCGCCAAGTCGGCGAGTCGAGTCGGCAGCCGAAAGAGGAGACTCCTTTATGGCATTAGTACAGCAAACCATCCCCGTCTGTTTTAAGACTTAGTTCGTGCAAAAATTTTTTGACTAGATTTCTGGTAGAACATTAATTACAAATAATTACTAAGAAACCTAAATAAGGCATTTAAAATTCACCGACAGGAGTTCCACTTTGTTTCGCCAGCCGCTGGCATTTCCCCAAAAAGCGGCCATTACATGTCGGTGTGGTATGCGGATAAACCAAAGAAATTTAAGTTATGCGCAGATACGGTTTGTTTACGTAGCGAGCCAAAAAAAAGGGTAAAATAATTAAAAGAAGACAAACAAAAATTATGTTTTACCACGACCGTTAAAAAAATGCTGTTTTTTTAATCGTTAACAAATAGTTAAAGTACTTCATTCTAATACACTACATAAAGTGTTAACAAAGTAATTTACACATTGAATTGGTGTTTTGTTTTAACGCCTACTACAATAAACCTAAATATCAATTCATGCAATGTAACTGTAAACGCGACATCAACTGAACCAAACGGTCAAGTTACCTTTAATTTCGTCATTATTTCTTTTAGTTCATGTGTCACCGGTTTTAAAATTTGACAGTATGCAAGTAAATTTAATAGAAATTGTTGAAAATCAATAGTAGGTAATAATAAATATGATGACTAGGAAATTGAAAAGGAATTTATACTGTTGTAGGATTATTTCTACTTAAGTAAGTACACACAATTATCTTAAAATTAAATAATAAATGCACAGCTATGAAGAGGATAATTGTCTCTTGAAAATATGGAGGCTATGATTTTTGTTGTAATAAAATGGCTGTGCTGCAAAAATAAAAATTGTTAAGTTTAGATAAATAAAACATGTATAAATTTTTTATACGGTCTTGGAAAAATATAGTATGTTACACATGCATAAAGTGCCTTTTTTACTCATGGGATTGCTGCATTCGCCTAACGGCTCGTGCTGCCAAACTTCCTATTCTTAAAAAAAGTATCACTTTATGCACTTGTTACATAATTTACTATTTAATAGTTAAACGTACAATGAATTGTTTTTTTTAAAGCTTAGTTTAATTTATTTTTTGTTTTTCTGAAAAAATCTTGCTCTTTTAGATAT